>JAEIIO010059314.1:0-14158 GCA_018874655.1 Drosophila diplacantha | reverse complement strand
ATTAACGGTAAAAATTTCAAGTGAATCGGGCGTGTTACACGTCTCCTTCAAATTTACCGTGTTCTTGATCAGCACCAAAAGCCGTGTCGATTTATGCATGTTCCTCTGTCCGTTCCTCCATCTGTCTTTCTGTTCACTTCTACGCACCTAGTTTCTTAGTTTTAAAGCTAATTGACCAAATGGTTTGCACATGACATAATATAAGTATAAGAAGTCATCAAAAATGAAGGCACAAGGCGTTTTATTTCAATTTTCATGCGCTTCCGGCCACAAGTTTTCACTTTTACCCACAACGACAGCTGCAGTGGATTTTGCGGGTTTTTTTTTTAGATTTAGAACAGGCCGCACACATTCCGGCTCGCATGGGGCTGCGCCATGTTTTTATGAGCTGCATGCCGTCCGAAATGATGGGTGGTGTTTGTCAGTGGGGGACAGTTGTGATTTTATGTGGGTGTCGGTCGAATTAAAGCAGGCGAAGAGTAAGTTCTTTATAGTATTTAGTAAAGCGAACGAAATTATAGGGTCGGGCCTGCACCAAGATCTCTTGAATATGCATTAAAAATTTTCCATTAAAAGTAAGGTTCGCAGCGAATTAATAATAATAATAATTCTGTCACATTAAACTGCTTCATTGTGAATACATTTGGTGGTGGCGACAATCTTAATGAGTTCTTAAGCACATATGTATACTGCACATTGCTTCTGCTTTAATCCATTTTTAAACAAATAATGGGCTACACTCAGAGAAAATTTGATATTAGTGATACGGAAATATACAGACTGCAAAATAAATACAAACATAGCTTTTAATTTATTCCTTGTTTTCCTCTTAATACTTTAAATTAATATAGAAATAAGCTAGTGCATTTGTATTTTTTCCTGTTTCTTTTATTGTGATGATACATGACGGCGTACCGTTTCCATTTCGAAGCATGCCTGTTCCGCCGACAAATTATGACGAACTGAGCCCCATCATTTCCATACATCCTAATAAATACGAGCACGGGTGCCCCCATGCGTACATGGCCAGCTGCGATGTCGCCAAGTTTGTTTATGTGCTTTTTAACCCAGGGTTGTGCCGTAATGGTCGTTAACGTCTTCAGCATTTACTTTAGTGACTTTTCGCCACCCTGCCGGATTGAATTATTCCAATCATCTCAGCGCCTTCTGTGGGACTACTCCCAGATTTAAGCAATGGTAACTAGCGATTTTATGCGTCCATCTGCAGCTGTATCACAATGTCCGCTGGCGACGCAGTCTGGGACGCCTCCGCTCTTTTCGTTTTGAACTTTTGTGCCAGAAAGCAACGACACTTGAACGACAGATGCCACTGAATGCGCCACCACACTCATCCAAACGTTGCCAAAAAGATCGGCCGCTGGGTACAAAGTCCAATTAGTGACATTCTGACAAGATGTTGCATAGAGCCGCGCGCCGAGACCACCGCATATGTGTAGCACATATATTTATCCGTATGTGTTCGGACTCGAAGAACTTAATGAATCGGTGGTCCGTAGAGCGAAGCCAAAATTCTATTCTAATTGTCTACATATTTTTCACGGCTGGCGCCAATTTTCTTCATATGCAGCCCGCTACCAACATGTCTTGGCGTTCTAGACAGCCAGTGCTGCTAAAGTTGATTCGACACCCGTTTGATATACATACATATACGCCAAAAAGACAGCAAGCTTCGACAAGAGAAAGTCACCGTAATCTCACAACATCAGTATATTCAACAAGATCCCTCCTGTGGCAGATATGAGAGATATGCAGAGGTTTCGTTTTGCATAAACTTAATATCAATAAAAATAGTTATATCTGAAACTTTGCCAATAAATTTTATTTATTCGATTAAGAAGTACGCTGGTCTTTTATAAGTCAAACACAACCAAAATAACAAATCCGCGTTAAATTTTAAATAATTTCCTCACACTTGAGGCCGGCTAAATTTTAATTCGGTTTGCCGACCGAACTTTGCAAAAAAGTGCTAACTAAATTATAGGTAACTATTTATATTCAGCGCTTTGTACTATTTTTAGTATGCATATTCGAATAAAACCACACTAATTAACTGTCTAGCACCTTCCGAGGTGTCGGGCTAACCCCTATCTTGCAGAGCCAGACAGTGCGAAGTGTGTGGCGTACGTACTACGCATTCAATAAGTATAACTCGGGGAGATGGGGGGATCAGACCTACGAGTGAATACTAAAACGTCTTTGGGTATGGCAAAAACTTTGGAAAATGCTTCGATATAGGTTAACCAAGTGCCGGACATAGCGTGGCAACTGCATGTCTGAATACATATTTGCGTCAATAATTTATCCATTTCATTTTCGTAGAAATTGACATCCATTCAGACCCGTCGCCAGGGTCATTTTACCTGCTGCTTACTCCGCTCCACTGAATGAACTTTCCAAAAGCACCTGAGAAGCCCGACCGCACGCAGTTATTAATTTAGGCAAGACAGCGCCGATCAACAAGCGATGCCCGCCAGCATATCATCAACAGTGGCAGTTGGTCTGCACCTTTTCATGACAAGGTGTCTCCAAAGAACACGGCCGGTGCACGCTGTGGTTCGACAGACCACTGAAAATAACGACAGAGTTGCCGTGCAACCATACTGATGTACCAGGTGGAGATCTCATGTTGGGTTTATGCATGCAAATCCCTTGTTCATAATCTGCAAATGGGGCCCATTCGGAGTGTTACTAATTTCCATCCCCGAAACCAACCTTCCACCAACTTCGAGAAGTTATACCATAAGGTAGGCCATACCCTGCCGGCCATACAGTCCCATGCTCGGTGTTTTGCGAATTACTAAGTCGCGAATATCGTGCTCGGCATGAACCCGGCAAGACAACCGGGCAACAGATGCCTTCGGCACGCAAATGACGAATTCAAACCAGTTGCTGGGACGGCGACAAGTAGAAGTGGCGAATGCACCGACATTGGCAAATGACTGGCCGATGGCCCGTGCCCATCCCGCGATGGAGCAGCAATGCGGCATGGCATGTGGCACTGCAGTGGCAGTGTCGTCGGGCGGGGGCTGGAAGCGAGGGAGTCCGTTCTCCAATGGAATGTTTCCGGCTACGCTCATGCGTGTCAACGTCAAGGCGCGAGAACTGAAAGCATCTGGTCCGTCGGTCAGACCAGAAACCCGTGCTCTGCCGCTGGTCACTCACTTATTTGCATTGCGTTTATGACACGGCAATCGCACCGCACGCTGCAGCAGCAGCGCCGAGGCCACGGCAACCAGCTGTGCAGCTGGCGCCAGCCAAAAATTAACAAAATATCCTTCTGTCTGGCTCTTTGTGTGTTGACTGCAAAAATGAAAATTCCAATACAGCAAGGGACAAGTGAACAATGCAGTTTTATGACAAGGATTTGACAATGTCTGCATCTAAATGGGTAACGGCAATAGCAATAGCAGGAAGTGCATTTAGGGCCGACGACTCGTCGACAGGTACCACAAAACCTTAAGACGTCAAAAGGCGTCTGCCTGTGCCATTACGCTACACTTCGCGTCGTATGATCCAATCCAACATGTCTAAATAAATAAAGATTCAGGTCTCTAATTGCAGCTAAACTTTAGTGCGAATTTCCTGGCGGGCGGCACTGCTAGGAAGATATCTCCAATGCGGAACTCAGCGTGAGTGACACAGGCCCCAATCCCCAAACCCAATTCCAGACCAGGGGTGGCCCACTGCTATCAACGGACTGCAAGAGCACGCACAGGCGGGTATAAATAGAAAGATTTGAGGTGGATGCCACCGTCATGACCACATGCTAAGGCGTTCTCTATTAAGTAACTCATTCCCGCACCTCGTTTTGGAGCTGCGGCCTAGTGGCAGCTCTCGCCCAAAGCGGTCTCGACTTTTGAATTACAAATTTGCTGCTGCCGTATTGCTTCTGTGTAATTTCACATCTGCAGGAGTGTTTGGTGCGAATAGAGGCCACTAACGCAGATGCATGGTGCAGAATGCTGTTGCTGTTGCCAATGCGCTTGGGGGTGTTTCCCGTACCAAGAAGCGTGGGAATTGATGTGATACTGCTCCCCAGATACATTAAATACTCTCCTTGCTTTTGGCCAGTGGTTCTTTGTGCGTGCCAGAACCTTTTCCAGATTGCGAAGTGGGGGTTGTCTGCATTGTGTCTCGCCAGCAATCCCGAACTTTTTGACATTAATAGGGTACTTTTCAGTATCTAATTGTGTTCCATGGGTATGATTTTTTGCACGCATGTATTTGATTGCCGGTGCTGCTGCTCACCTTAGCTTGCGGCTGTCACGATCCGCAAGATGTAGTGGCGAACTTAAGGCTCAATTTTTGCAAAAAATCTCTAGATCCAAATGGAAATTCTGCTTTCGAACCCTTAATTGGTGTTTACCGCTGGAATCAGACCTTAAACAGATTGGTTTCTTTCCACAAACTTTCCGAATAAATTCCCACGCAATCGGCTTTGCCGGCATGGAAAAGGCAAAGACACATTGTCGCCAGTCTGAGGACAACTGGGTGCAAATTTCACACATTTCACACATTCTGGACTCAAGGATGCGTCCGTTTTTCCTGTCCTTCTGGTCAGCATATGTGCACTAGTCGTCGACAGCGCAGTTTCCATGAAAAATTGCAAATCAGGCTGACGCCGCCAAAGGTTACAGACGTAGCCAACGAAAGCAGGGACGTAGCTATAAAAAACATTGAGGGGGTGTCGTATTCTGCTACTACCAGTACAGTGCTTTTCTTAAAAAATACACACTAAGAATTCTTAGTCCCCTTGGGGAGTAAGTTCCCTTCTGGGAAACGCCCGTGACTGAGAGAGCACACATGCATGCTGGCGCAGCCGACCCAGCGCCAAAGGCTCAACGAGGTTCCCATGTGCTCCATCTGGATCAGAAATTTGTTCCTGTAAATTTGTACATACATTTTTTAAAGCCGGCTGCCGCAAACAATCCTTTAACCACCCGCACACCTCGCAGTATATATATGTACATATATACATATATCTCTTCGGTGGCCCTACAAATTGACGGAGATCTGTATAGCAGTTTCGGAAATATGGTAAACAGATTGACGGAAACTGATCCTAGACCGTTGTAGGGCTCAACTCAAGCACTTAAGTCGTCTTACTTCCGCGGCAATGCCTGTAGTGTAAACATTACAATGTGGGTGTTTCTGACGATTGACACTTATGCTACTCCCCAGCATGAATCAGACCATCATTTCCAGGTGCTTGCGTCCTATGAACTCTCTGGTAAAAATTTGTATCTTAAACGTCACTGAGCTAGTATATATGTACATATTTATTTAACTTTAAGTCGTTGACGACCCATGTAAACGGTAGTTGAGGCATGCAAATCCCAAAACCACGTGCCCAGGCCAGTGACAGGGTTGGTAGCTCTGGTAATACCGAGCTAACAGGAACAAACGTGACGTCACATGCAAAAACATGTGCATATTACGGCAACGTTATATCCGCAGGAGAAACATCGCAGTCTGGTGGCGGCCAAGGTATTCTTGCTAGGCACCTGTGGCACCCAAGGAAAGAGCATACAAGCATTCACATAAATGTACATACATGTAACCAACCCCGGCACCAGCTGAGACAGATTTCTGCTTTCTTTAAGTACATCACGTGGCGCTCGTACACAAATACGCATCTGCCGATGATTGAACAGAAACTTAAGGTGCGCTGAATATTGAAGTGCAGCCGAAACGGGGGTTGAATTTGTTGCCTAAGAAATCTGCTGCATACTTTCAATGGGCTAATAAATTATTAAACCCTTTTCATTTCTTTGCTCGGTAGACGGACAAAAATTTGAGCCGAGTCAGTGTAAGGCCTTTTTTAAATAAACTGCGGAATGCGTTTATTTGTAAATTCTTTTCTTACACCCTCTCCCTTTCGCAGAGCTAAAGTCAGTCCACTCCCTGCTACCTGCCCTGCTTGGGTGTGTAATTCCAGAAATTTATCAATCGCCCGTGCGTCTAGCTAAACTAGTGGCCGAGGCAGGAAATTAGTCCGAGCCGACTGAAAGCAATTAGCGATCGAGACACCTACCCGGCGCGGGTATCGGCAGACCGAGATCTGAGCAGGTAGAACACCGTGCACGGCAAGTAGGGAATGTGTGCTTTTGTGTGTACTGCTTAATTGACATATTCATCTGAACACAAGTCAATTATAATCTGTGGCACTCACAGGTCCCCTCTGGGAATAAGCATACGAGTATTGATATCGATAAATCCTTGCAGGAATACCTACCAATATCGATGCCGAAGTGATGATGTTACCTCTCTGCTGCGAGCTGCGAACAGAAGCCAAATCAATAACTGCAACTTTAGCTAATTTTATAAGAAACCTACAGAAATAATGCAGGGTAATTCTAGCCGGGCCTTAAGGAAAAAATGGTTTGTTTTTTAAGGGAGAGATTGAATTTCGCCGACACGTACGCGGACCATTTTTGGAAGTCCAGCCTCAGCTCCTTATCCTTGAACTTCCAGCTTGACAAAGGAAAACAACTAAAAAGCCCGATCGCGGCCGGAGCGGCGGTAAGGGACTGTTCTGGCGTCCACTGCCAGTGTGGCATCTGTGAACAAGGCTGGGGATGTGGAAGTGGATGTGGAGCCTGTCGAGACCACGAAAACAGGTTAGCCGGCAGCCCAATCGCATTCTTATAAAGCAGAACAAGTCTCTAAAAACGAAAGTCATCATTCAAAAAGTATTTCGCGCGACAGCCACAAACTCGTGCCCAGCGTACATCTGCTGAGAATATCGGACTCAGACTCGTCTCAGACGACCAGAAGAAACGAACCCTAACGATATTAGTGGTTATGCCCCTTGTTTTTAAGCGGCAGGGTTTGTATTGTGCCGCGTACGAAGGAATGATCATGCGAAATTTAAACTTTTTCCTAGAATTCCCCTCTTAATACACAATACGCATAGAAGAATACATACATACGTAAATACGTATGAATGTATGTGAGCGTAAGGGGACAAGCAAAGTATTTATATAGTCTTGGATTGAATGAACAATATCACGGTCTTTTTAGGTTCTCGAACTGCAATTATTACTGATTGCAGCGGAGATTCAAGCACGAAAATATTTCAATATGTAGAAAAGGGTTGACAAAACAAGGTACTTTTAATCTGAATCCCATGTCGAAGACGTCATTCTAATCATAAGACATATATCGCCTCCATCACCAGCAGGTGCTGTACGTGGGCTCAGCGTTAGGTCCACTGTGACGCATTTGCGCAATCGCGTTACTGCAGCGAGACATGAAAAATTCCTGGCAATGACAGATACCACCTTAGATATCAACCAGCCATCGTAACAAAGCTTAAGAAAGATGCGTAATAAGAAGGGCCGCCAGCGCCAAGACTAGTCAATCCTAGTTGCATTTCATCTGTGACAGATATTCGCAGTGTGTTCACTGGCAGTGGTTTATGGAACGTCCAACGTGTTCGTTGGCTGCTATCCAACATCGGTCGTAGCTGCCATTAAGGAACCCCGCCGAATTAAAAGGGAGAAACACATTTTTGGCGCCGGATGAGTAGTCAAGAATTAAGCTACCCAACATATGGAATATTCATATGAAAATTAGTCTAACCTAAAGCATATATTATAATTGCATGTTGCATATAATAGGATTTATTAAAGGGCTTTTTGAATCAATTCATTTTTTAAACTGCTATAAAAGAATTGATTTAACAGATGTACAAGAATACTGAAAGGGGACAGCTCACTTTATGACTCATCCTTGTTCAGAAAGGCTAACTTAGTATATTCTTATAGAATTCTGAGAGATTGACCCACGCGTTTCAGCGAGCGCACGATCAGTTTGGGTACAGACATTGAAAAATGACTATTGCATTAGGCAAAGGAACTTCAAATTAACAAAGGTAACTAGACACGCTAGCTTGCTGGGGCGAATTCTACAAAGGACAATTGTAACCATTTCATTCATTAAACCCATCATGAGGTAGGACGTCGAACATGCTCGACGGCGAACGATTCCCAGCGATGGTGGCTCAACCGAGTTCGACCGCGTGTTACTTTTAGCATGAAGCGGACCGGCCACTGGCACTTTCAGCCAGTCCGATACAGATACTCGTTCAGAACGTCAGATACTTTTGTCTGATACGGTCGTGCTGCGGTCGGACCTGCTTACAAGTACTCGTAAACATTAAAAATCGCCAAGGAAATTCTGAACTGAAAAGATTGTGAAAGTGCCAAAGCTTATATACCCACAAAAGGCCATTATTAACTTAATAAAAAGTGCAAATGATAGGAGCCGGAATTTTATATTACGTGATTGATATCTGTTGATTTCAAATCAGTTTTTGGAAACAAAAATTAAAAGTACCTGCGGCAAGGGCCATTTAAGCCGGCTTGAGCCCCTATTGGATTACGCGCTGCCCCTCGGAGGTTTCGGCTTTCGTCCACTGTTATTATGGCAAACACCCAGCCAGAAAAGCTCTACATGCAACTAAGCTCAGCGGAATTGGCGGCTATTATAATGAAAGGTAAGTGAAGTGAAATGTCACATACATCCCCAATGGCACCTGTTGCCCGCAAACTCTGCAAAATGTGCAGCGCCTGCACTAAAGTATGAAATTAACTACGAAAAAATGACATTTCCGTAAAACTTCTTGGGTTACAGTCGCATTTATTGAACCAACTTCTGAAACTATCATTTCCTCCCAAAGACACAATTCGGTTTGCATTCAAGTCAAAGGCTGGAACAAACTTTTTAAACTAAAACGTTAAACGTTGGCAACTGAAGAATGACTGTCGGTGGACTCAGTAATTACCCTAAACTAACTAATTACCCTAAAATCTGTGCAGCATTGTCGCCATTGCCGACAAGTATTCCAAATGGAGCTGTGCGGTGCACCCACACCTAGTCCCTGCGACAGCTCTACACTAGCGGCAGCATAATCATAAAAGTAGCAGTCCTTTGAGGGTGGCAATCTAGATACAGACAGATACGTAAACAACGCCAACTATTTGTCGCCATCGTACTTCAGCTTAGGGTTTGGGGGCGGCGGGGCGGCTGGGCGCGACGCATATGTCAGCCAGCCACTTTGCGCTCTTTACTGAATTGGGGACGACGATGTCGCCAGACATATTGGCAATTTGTCTGTTTGCGGAGCTGAAATGGCAGTTGGCCTCGAGAATGTGTATCCTCATTCACCAGCGCCTGCTGACTTTGACAGCTCTTCAAGGGAGAAATCTGGATTAAAGGTTAAATCTAGGATTATTTGGTCCCAAACTGTCTCTCAAAGCGTGTACGGCTTATTAGTCTAAAGTAGTAGACAGTATATTTTTAAAGCTCTTAGAAGTGCTGTTTAAGAGTCCTGCGTTGTAAGTTTCCTTTTATACAATTAAGTTATGTAAGGAACGAGTAACCCCGGCTGCACAGGTGGCTTATTTTCTTTTTTGAACTAGAACACAATTACTTTGAGCAGGCGGAAGGGGCACACACGAGTGGTGGGCTACCGATTATGCCACCAAACTGCATCATCTGGTGTGTTGTTGCGTTTCATTCATAAAAGTGATGCGTCATTTTACTACAATATACACCATATAGTCGAGCCGCCTAACATACTTGCACATACATACGTATGTACAAGTACAAGTTGTGATAAGCCGAGGCTTCCCACACACGGAACGCTTCCCAGTGGACCGACCGCCAGCCAAAAGCCGCCTATGATGATAACCTTTCGCTGACTTTTGGCGTGAATATGGGATTTTCTGATGCCTCTGACAGTTAATGTCTGCCGTTTTAAAGTAGGTTTTAGCTGATTTTCACAGGAGGGCATTCATTCTTGGAAGAAAAGGCCAATAACGCGCAAACCGTTGACAATTTTCGCAAAAAACCTTTTAGACTGGACTCCAGAGCTGGAGACGAATCAGATGCATTTAAATAAAATGAGCTCGTCCGCTTATAAGCTTATGTAAATTTATACTGGGAACTCGGTCCCAAAGTCAAAGCTTGCCTCTAATTTGATTTCGGATTTATCTTTCATTGGCTTTCAGCCACAGGAAAGCCTAACGTTGGCATCGCCAGAACTCTGGCCAGATAGATTATATAATTGGAAATTTGATAACACTCTGAAGTGTTAGCCAAGTGTGAGTCCTGCACAGGTGTTTTGCTTAGAAGATGCCAGTGACGATGGGGAATCGGAGGCAAACATTTGTCTAAATATGAATTATAGTGATGAATATAAAAACGGCTCAGCACAACAGGGAATGGAGCTGGTTACTGCTGTTATTTGAACAGCCTGATTTCGTGGCTGCAATGCCAGTCAGTCAGTTGCTTTGAATTTGGCTCCGTTGTTTATCTGTCTAAAATTAGAAGAGATAGCGGAGTATTGCGCTTATAAATAGTTGTGTCAACAGGCGAAAAGCACACCTTCCGTAAAATGTGTACTATTCGAGGGTCTGTACCGCCTTACCGGCTCAGATAAACGGCGTTCATATTTGCTCATGCCATTTATGTATTTTCGTATAGGTGCAAAGCCGCGATCGTAGGTAGCGATATTAGAGTAAGCCAATACAAAATGGTTATATACCTCCCAATAGGCGCAAACACATACGCGCGAATGGACAGATGTTTCGGTTATTCCAGATTGCGAGGCGGAAAAGCTCACAGCTAAGTAGGTTTACCGCTCGGGCAGCTGCTGTCTTAATTAATTGGCTATTTTTGCCTCCCTGGTACTGGCGAAAAGGGAGCCCTTCGACTCCCCACTTGCCCCTGCAATCGGGTTAAACGCTCTCTTATTCGCTTGCGTCTCAATAAGTAAAACGCTAACCGGGTTGTTGGCTTCCGATGCAGCGGCGGTCGCCTGAACTTGAACCGACTTTACGCGACTTACGCGCCAGACGCGAAATAAATTACTTTTAACAAGTAAGCTGCGTTTAAACACTTTTGAAATACCTGTGGAGGTCAGTGGTAAACTGACGCGGCTGGAAACAGGTTTCATTTTCTCGATGCGATGCGATGCATAATTTGAATTTACATTTTCGGCTGCACATGTTTGTACTCGCCGAATTGATGGAATCAAGCTAAGCCCTAAGAAGACAGCACCATGAGTAGTGGCAGCAGGCAGGGAAAGCAGCGGTATCTTTTTTTACGTCTAGGATTTTAGCTCCTAATCATTTTTTTATAAAATATAAAGCCAACACGCGCCTTT
Source organism: Drosophila diplacantha (assembly GCA_018874655.1). Taxonomy (NCBI): domain Eukaryota; kingdom Metazoa; phylum Arthropoda; class Insecta; order Diptera; family Drosophilidae; genus Drosophila; species Drosophila diplacantha. The sequence continues at coordinate 2,964 of JAEIIO010059314.1, read as the reverse complement.
GTGCGTGTTTAAATTTTAGCAGCTACAGGGGTGTCGTCGCACAAAGACAAACCCTATTCGGCATGGCATGTCTATTCCGCGAAAACGGGGGTTTTTTCAAATTGGCCAACACCAATAGCAAATGCCAAAACTTTGAAACCGGTTCCCAGCGCTTAAACGTCATAGATAGAACCACAACTAACTTTTTAATTTTGCTTTATTTTTAGATTCACCCAATTCCAATGACCGTGACGCAGGTTTCTGTTCCGCCAGCTCGGAAAGCGAAGGCGGAGACGACTTGGCCGTCGAGCACGCTCGCAGTGGCAGTCCCGACATCGCACCAAAAGGAACAGAAAACGCGACGGACCCTAACTCCAACTCAAACTCCAACTCCAAGCCCATCGCCCTGATTCGCAACAAGCGCAAGAGCACGGAACCCTCCAAGGTCGTGGGTTCACTACCCGGCCCTTCCGTCCCATCCACTGTGAGTATGCATGCGACGGGTCCGCTCAAGAAACGCATTCGCTATACCTCCTCGGCCGACTCAGCGGTGGTGCTGACTCCTCCGGCCGTGGACTCTCCGCCACCCATGGGCTGCTCACTGAGATTGGATCACGGAATGATGCCGAATCCTGCCCACATATTCGCCCGTCACCCCGGAGTGACCACTCTGCATCGGCCGTTCGTCTCCTCCCATCCGGAGCAGTTAGAACCTCTCGCTCTGGTAACGAAGAAAACGCTATTGGGCTCCGACAATGATGCGAACGCGGAGCCCTACCCTAAGCTGCACAATGCCAAACCGCAGACTCCGAAAAAAGCGCTACCGAAAAAGGTGGTAAAGACGCTGCCAGCATCCTCTTCGCTGCTGGACGCAAGTCTCGACGATGAGGACACGTGCAAGGCCCCAGTCGGATTTAGGACTGATGCGTCCGTGTCGCGACCGCACCTGAGCCAGCACCAGCATCAGCGAAACTACAAGAACATGACGCGGGAGCGCCGCATAGAGGCGAATGCTCGGGAACGGACCCGTGTCCACACCATTTCCGCCGCCTACGAAACACTACGCCAAGCCGTTCCGTCCTACGCCAGCTCCCAAAAGCTCTCGAAGTTGTCCGTACTGCGAGTGGCCTGCTCCTACATACTGACGCTGAGCCGGATGGCAGGCGAGGACTACAGCGCCGACCAGTCAGAGCCATCGATCGCCGACTGCCTGGAGGCCGTGACAGCAACTATTCAGACGGAGGGCAAGGTGAAGCGCAAGAAAGACGAGTAATCGTATTCGTGTACAGATGGACACCCATCAAAACATATAACGCGACTGATTGCCGCTACTGTTCCTGATAACCGAATGGGCTCGAGCTTGGGCCAATACTGCAACTGCATCCAGCATTCCTACCCACACACTCTGAGTCCTAGGCATAGTTGTGGTCGCAGGTGGCTGAATAGCTTTAAAAGTTTTCAAAGCTTTGTTTAGTTGTAACATACAAGACGAGGACGCGAGTCGAGGGGAAATGAATAATGCGCGAAATACACTGTAATTGTACCATATACTGATAGATTAGAGTTAGAACTTAATACCAGCGATGTGATCCTAATTTAAAGTCGCTTGTTACTGAAACAATACGAGGTACGGAACATTTAAGGCAGTACAAACATTCAACACCAAATGATATACAAACTGAACCCTGAAAGCTGAAAAGACAATAATCCTAAAGGACAATAACGTGAGCATTTGGCTATTTTCCAAATCTTCACACACACCACTTCTACCATATATTTTCGAGATAAAATTATATTAGAACTGGATTCAAGTTCGAAGCAGCCATAACTCCCCTTGCCAAAGTCAATGGGTTTTACACTAGTAGATAAACATATATTCGTACATTAAGCTTGCAACTAAGAACTCTTCTTGAACTTGACAGTACATTTTCGTCGAGAAGCAATAAAGTGTGGTTTTAATGGGCTTCTGTTCTCAACACTGACTGACTCTGATCGTAGATATATATTTTCAACAGTTTGCCATTATATGAGGGAGAGGAGTGTTATCGATCGATTTGTAATATTGCATTTGTAAATACGGTAGTATTTCAGCCCTTGTAAATAGTCTCCTACGCCCAAATGTAATCTCATTGTTTTAGGTTAATAGATCTACATAGCATACACATAAGCGTTAGTGCCATAAAGGTGAAGAAATATACAAATCTGACTGTCAACAAAGTATGTATCTTGATTTTTGGCCGGGGTTTTAGGTGGACGTGGACGGTGTTGACCCATTAGTCAGCCCCGAGTGCGAGCGCACTGGGGATTGCAAACAGGCACGAAAACCAAATAGAGGTGACGGCGAAAAGGGGTAATTTATGTTTATACGTTGAACAATCTTATCGCTGGCAACAAGCTATTTGGTGGTATATAAACTCAACAGGTGCGCGCCCAGAGCGGCAGGCGATCGATTCGAGTGCAACCGAACTCATCGGCAGAACCGCTATCATAAACGCGTTTTGGCACACCACAGTCAGTGCCCTTATCAGGCCCAGAAATAAATTTGTCAGCTAATCTAGGAGGCACAAAGCTTAACGATATCACCGCCAGTTAAACGAGGTGCAGGCGCACCCATGACGTATTCAGGAACGATGCAGCACAGTTAGGTATGCAAATGTCAATCGAGGGGCCTGCATCTAGTTGACCCAGTGCAATAGCCAGCACAAATTACATCAGCTTAGTAGCCAGTAGTCAAAGCCGTAGCCGCAGAAAACAGGTTAAATGGAGCAGTTTCTGATCGGCGTATGATAATGACTCAAAGCACGGGCGTTATTCAATTGGAACCAGGTGGTTGGGTTCGCACTTGCTTCTCTGAAACCCATTCAAAGGCACTTGCATCTGCATATTTATGTGGCTGAAAAACGGTTGTTTACCTGACAAGGCTATTCTAAAATGGCGTTAAAATCGAATCAAGCTTCAAGTCGAGCACTTGTATTTAAAATATGG
>JAEIIO010059310.1:0-11391 GCA_018874655.1 Drosophila diplacantha | reverse complement strand
TTTTATGTATGTATAAATATATATACTATATATAGATATTGCTGGAAATCATAGGTGTAAAATGAGACTTAAAAAATTACAATTTGTACACATTACAAGACAGAAAAATACACAAACAAGTCGAAGAATCAAACGGAACTCAAGGAAAGGAAGGAAAAGTGGAAAACACTTAGAGAAAAAATGTACGCAGATGCAGGCTCGCTTTCAGCGGTTTCAAGGCGCACGCACACAGACAACGATTAAAGACAGAGAGAGATAGTTGCAGGGTGAAATGGTCGGAAAGCTGATGGGATCGCCACACAGATTACCATATACAAAAGCCAATGGATTATAGTTTAGTTTGAGCTTAAGGACAGTTGGAGAGTGAGAGAAGAGAGAGTCAGAGAGACAGAGACAGTGACAGAGGCAGGCAGAGACTATGTTATTCAGCCGGAAAATGGAATACAGTTGCTGTGGCCGAGTGCCAGGCGGGTGCGATCGGGAGACTTACGATGAGCCCTCGGAGCTAGAGATCGAGTGAATGCTGCCGGCACTGTAACGCGTCACCGGAGGCATCAGCGGCACCTCCACCGACCGCTGGATGCTGCCCGCCGAGCCGCGCGACTGTCGCTGGTGGTATGGATGTGGTGGTGGTAGTGTGATATGGTGGTGACCAGCGGAGCTGGTCGAGCTGCCTGAGAACTGTGCCTGGTATTGCTCTTGTTCTGCCGGAGACAACAATACATATTTATACAGATGTGTGTGCGCGTATATACAGAAGTCGTGGAGGGTTGATCTGAACATAATCTGGGATACTCGAGAGATCGCTGAGCCTTAACTTATGGTTCCGAAGGAGTCTAAAAGTAGGATCTATAAAGTGAGCAAAATCTAGTGTGGCCTCCTTTTAGACACCAATTTAAGGCTTAGAAATCTTTAGAGTTTTTGCCCAAATGTCAAAGGGCCAGTATCTTAATGAAGAATTTACATTTTAAGAAACTGGACCTAAGGCAGGAGAATTTTGATTTGGCTTTTCTTCATGACGAAACTCAAAAACGACCATGAGCGGTGAGGTGAGATTACAACGCTGGATTCGGGTCTCTGGATGCGCGACGTTGGGCTCTTGGAAAATGCAAAACCTCAAAGAGCGAAAACCATTTTTGGGGTTCCCCGAAGGAGCGACAAGATAGTGTAGAGTCGTAAACGGAAATATATATTCGGATACAAACTGAGGGGGAAATCATACCAGTAAACGAGAACTAAATAACCATAAGAGAACATAGATCATAGAGTACACACTATATGTATATATATATTTATATCAGCTAACAAAATCATCAGAGCTAGAGGCTTAACTGAAAATAACTATTGCAATATTTGAGCGTATTCACTAGAAACTCAACCCGTTTGGTTGTGTATTCAGGTTCTAGTATTCAAAAGAGTGTTACATCGATGCTTGGCGGTGATATCTACTGCACTCCCTTCCGCTACATCGTGTGCAATGCGAATTTTGTAGCTGTTGCTGTCTTGATTGACCAATTTTCAGATGAGTCTTTGGTTGGTTGTTGTTAATGCAGCTGTTATTGGTAACTACATGTTGTTCGCAGTTGTTGTTGTGATCTATGTGTGTTGATTGTTGTAGTTGGAGTAGTTGTTGTAATTGTTGTTGAATGTCTGCTGACTTTCTGTGACAGAGCTCCCTGTGTATATACTTAGGTATCCGAATCAATTGCGCAAAACATAATCGAACTCAAGTAGAATCTCGCGGGAGGCAGATGATAAACATTAGTTCGCTGACTGGGATCGAAGACCTCACAGGGAAGACCTCCCAGGCCGGAGGTTGTCTTTGGTGTACACGTAAATATTTTTTTTCGTATTGGGAAACTGCCCGACCGGGTGTGTTGACAGCTCCTTGATTACGCTTAGCTCTTACCGCTTACCGCCACAGAAAGCATGGCTGAAGCCGAAGCTCAAGCTTAAGCTGGGGCTATTTTAAGTACTATATAAGTATTAACAAGAGGCTGCAATATAGATTGGTATTTGCTGGTATGTCGAGTACGGGTGGTTACGAGTATATTAAAGTATAGGCTGGCTTAACTCAATGCATGCAAATCGAAATCGAACTGAACAGAACGCTAGGAATAAATGTTGTGTGGGTTTACAAATGGCATTAGCAATCGTACGGGTACGGGGTTTGGTTAGTAATAGTAAGTAGTAATGCTGCTACGAAAGTAAAATGCAATTGGGTGGGCTGTCGCACAGCCGAAAGCTTTCCCCATAGCCTGGCAATTTCCTGAAAAACTGCGGAAGGGCAAAGCTTTCGGAGTGCCCCGCTTCGTTTCGGGGAAGCCCCTTCCCAGAGGGGGCATTCCCCTAATAAGCCTAAAAATACGTATCGACTTTGGATTGTTTGTTGGTTTGGTTTGGTTTTTAGTTGGGTATTTCTGGATCTGTTTCTTTCTTTTTTTTTTGCTGCGCCTGCGTTTTCAAGGTGGTCGAAAATAATAAATCAAATAAACTGGGGGGCGGAAGGTTCGAATGCGGATACGGATACGGTTACGGTTACGGTTGCTGTTAGAGATTGGCATGCCTGCGAAGAGAGAGAGAGAGAGAGCTTTGGCTCAAGCTTAGGCAAAAAGCGCGCGCGAAAAGTCAGAGTGAGGATAGGGGTGAGAAGCTCTTACATCTAGGGAAAGTGGCTTATAATATCCTGTGTGCAGGGCGGGACTGGTTTTCGGGAAGGGGTTCTTCTGTTACCGGCACTGTTAGTGATTGCTGTTACGGTTACGGTTATGGGCCGACTAATGTTTATCATCTCAATTGACAGCGACAGCCTGGCTGACGCTCTTCTTAACTCAGTATTCAGTTTTCAGATTTCATTTTCAATTTTTACTTTCTCGAATTTTCCTCCTTCAAAAGGCAACTCAAAACTCAAAAAGAATGTCACAAAAACGATAATCAACCGAAAATAACTGATAGCATAGCATAGAGAGCAGAGTAGAGTAGTAAGTAGAGTATAGAGTAGAGTAGAGTAGAGAGAGAAGATAGTTTTAGAGTACAGAAAGTTGGACTTGTGCGCACCTTTCCCCGCCGGCGCCATCGCCGAAAAACTGCTCGATGGCGTCCGCCTCCGAGGACGAGCCGCGGGACAGGCCGCCGCCGCCTCCGCCAGCACCGCCGGAACCACCGGCGGTGGCACTGGCACCACCGGCCCCGCTTAGCCCTCCGCCAACGCCAATACCGCCGCCGCCGGTGCGCAGCTCTCGCGTGATATCGCCGGGCAGCACTTCTTCGCTGCGATGCACCGTGAACGAGTTCTTACCCTTCTTTCCAAAGCCCATACGTCTTTTACGACCTTCGAGTATGGCATTTTACACAAAGTTTTAGTTTTCTTAGTATACTATATATTGGTTAGTTGGGTTAACTTGGCTATGGTTATGCTTTTGGTTACGGTTACGGTTAAGAGTATGCTGATGAGGTTAGTAATTGGTAGGGCAACGTAAAATTGAATGGCAAAGCAATGGATATGATAAGTAGAAGATCAACCAAAGACGAGATGAATTCACTCCCCGGCCTCCTCCAATCGGACCCGGCAGCCGGGGAGAGCCTACGATGCTACGTATAAAGGATGTCTCAACTGACTGATTGACTGATTGACTGGTTGACGACTGATCAACACAAGGCAACGGAACGAGAACGTTAAACAAGCGCAAACAGAGAACGGTGCAAAACGCCTACCTGTGGCCGACAGCTGCGATGTGGAGTTGGACTTCTTGCCCATTCCGCTGCCGCCCTTGGGCGATCGTTCCTGGTCCACGGCCCCGCCCTTCTTTCGGTCCGTCGCTGTGTCCGACAGGCTGCCATCTGTCCGGAGAAATTTATTGCAAGCTATGTCAATGTTTAATTTTTAATTGGTACATCTTTTATCTTATGTTATTTTGCGATAGGATTTGTTAATAAGATCTTAAGATTTGATATGATATTAACTTTAAAATAAGGCATAGCGCTTTACGATATCATCTATTCGTAAAGGTAAGTTACAGCTAATTATAGCTTTCTACATATATGAAGAAGCCTCAATTATTGTTTTATTATTCCTTTGAAAGACCAAGGAAACTTGGAAGTTTTGAGGACCCCTAATTCCATGCTATTCAGTACTCACCGACTTTCTCTTCACCCTCGGCTCCACCTCCGTCCGTTGACTTGGCACCGCCCGTCTCATCGGCACCGTTCTTGTCCTTGTCGTACTCGCTAAAGTCGTCGTCCAGCATGGCATCGATGGCATCCCAGTCGATGACGTCCAGCGGAGCATCCGGGTCCGCATCCGCATCGGCAGTTGCGTTCGTTGTTGCGTTTGGTTCGTTCGTGTTATTTGTTGTTGTTGGATTTGTGGCAGTTTTTGTAGCATTTGTTGTTTCGGTTGTTGCAATTGTCGTTGTCGCCGCATTCGTTGCATTCGACGATGTTGTTGTTGTTGTTAATGTTGTTGTTGTATTTGTGATAAGATTTGTGCATGTATTTTGTGGTGGGGGTTGTTGGTGTGTGGCGTCAAGCGTCAGGTTGTTAACGTCATTGTTGTTGGTGTTTATGTTTTGTTGGTGTGGTGTTGGTGTTGGTGTAGTTGTTGTTGTTGTTGCATTTGTTGATGATGGGACACGTTTGTTATTGTTGTTGATTTGGTTGGGTGATCCATGATGTTGTTGTTGTTGTAGTTGTTGTTGTGGAGGTGGTTGTTGTTGGGGATTTGCAAAAGAGGAAGAAGAAGCATTATTAGCATTAGTACCACCGACGACAAGATGCCCAGCAGCGGCAGCAGATGTGGCACCACCGCTCCCACTACTAGATTTCGTCAGCTGCTCCGATGCCATCATCGATCCGCTGTTGGCGGCGGTGCCTTCTTTCCCTTTTAGCCTAGCTGATTGTTGTAGTTGTTGGTTGTGACTTTGGCTAACACTAACACTACTCGCTTGGCTATTGTTTTGGTTGGTGTAGTGGTTGCTATTGTGTGTACTGGTCGTGTTGTGTGCACCACCGCTACCCATTCCGTTGCCGTGCTCTACTCCCGCCGCTCCCGCTTCCAGTCCTGATCCGCCCTCCATGGGCGAGAAGTTGTGCGCATTTTGGGCACTGGGCGGATGTGGCAGATTCCGGCGACGCTTCAGGTACGGCGCCGCTGGTCCATATAGTTTCTGCTGGCTGGTGCGCTGCAAGTCCAGCGACATGTGGTGTCGGGCATCCGCCAATCCTCGCTGGCGGTGCGGCCCACGGAAAAGGGACGGCGCCACCCCACGTCTCGTCCAGCCCACATCTGAGTCATACATTATGGTCACGATCTTGTCATCCGTTACCAGGAAGTGGGAATGACTCAATGGATTGTTGGCGTCCACGTTGGCCCCCATGTACGACTGGCGGATATTCGTCTCCGATCCGTAGCGACGCGACATCGCCGACGAGGGCGAGTGAGCGTAGGAGCTTGGGTGCGGATAGGGGTAGTCCGCGGACGAGGGCATTACCTCGTCCTCATACCGAATGCGACGACGACCCCAGCTCTTTGTGTGCAGATCGTCGTAGTCCAAGGATCGCGATTGACCCTCGTGGAAGAGCCGCCTACGCTCCATTTTCGGTTTCTTCAGGATTGAAGTGGGCTGCGCCTTGGCCTCTGAGATGGGAACGGCGGACACCAAGGCATCTTCGCTCAGCTGTCGGGACAGACGCAGCACCGATTGTGTGGGTGGCGGTGGTGGCGTCGCCATCTGCCCCCTGGCCCTCCGATGGGCATTGGGCGTGGGCGTGTGTACATGGTAGGTGGGCACCACGCCCAGATTCATCTGCGGTCCCGTCAGTCCGCCCAAGAAGTGTTGGTCCACGCACTCGCCGCACATGGCGGGATCCGAGGAGGGCGGCTCACCGCTGGCACCGACATAGGGATAGCCCATGGGCTGGTGCTGGGGGTGGGGATGCGCGTCCGCCAGGCAGCAGGGATCCGGACAGGCGCCAATCGCCAGACCAGTGGTGGCCAGGTGCAGGGTATGATGCGTGGATAGGACCACCGGCTGACTCCCGTTCTGGCAGTGACTGCAGCTCTTGTCCAGGTGGTCGCGCACGTAGCCCACTAGCGAGCTGGGCGAGGCTGTTACCCCGGAGGTGACATGGTCGTGGGCGTGGACGCCCGAGGGCGAGGAGCTGCGGAAGAGATTCGTGATGGGCGTGGTAATGCGCTTGAATTGCTCAAAGCTCGGCAGCAGCGGCAGCGGATAGGCGGCGGTGGCTTGTACGTTCGGTTTCTGTCCGTTGGGCCGTCGTGGTGGAAACATGTCGATGTCGATGGCGAATGGCGGTGGTGGCAAATGGGGCGAGTAGTAGGCGGAGTGAGGATGCAGATGCGCATGGGGATCGAGTGGATCGAGTGGCGCCAGCGTCTCCTCGGCCACGGTGCCGGGTTCCACGAAGAACTGCTCCACCAGCTGGCCGCTGTTGGCATCAGTCACCAGCACCTGATGCGGGGCCATGCCCATTCCCAAGCCGCCGGCAGAGATAGGCGGCGAATCTGCAGCCGCCAGGGCGGCCAATTGCTGCAGTTGCTCCAACTGCTCCAGCAGTACCATCTGCTGGGCACCACCAGCCGGCAGATAGTCGCAGTCGTCCACCTCGATGGTGTTGGCCCTGCCGGGCTCTGAATGATGCAGCCGCAGTCCGGTGATCGGTTCAGCTGCGGCGCCGCCGAGGAAGCTGTTGCGAACGCCAAAGAGATTGCGCCAGTTGCGGGGGAAGCTAACGGTTATTGCGGCAACGGTAACGGGTGGGAACGGTCGGTTACGGTGGTGTGAGAGCAGTGGTGGGTGGTTCGTGGTTTGAGCACATTTCGGTTTCAGGCATGCAGTGTTGGGAAATGGTTTAAAACGCAACGCCATTCCCAGTGAGACAGCGCTCGGCGTGTGGTGAGTTTTCAGAGTGGAGGTGTGTGGGGTTCGATGGCAGGGTGGTGGGTTGTTGTTGAACAATCGACGGGGAGAACGAACAGCGTCCGAGGTCAAACGTTCGGTTCGAGGTGAGTGGTGGTCACCAATGCGAGTCGAGTATGTGTGGAGTGTTTGTTGGTGTGTTTTGTGGTGTTTTGCGACATGTTGTTGAGTTTTGTGGTGAAGCGTGTGGTGAGCACAGCACGCGAGAGAAGCATTCAAACACAAACACAAATAGAGTTCACGCGGCGAGTTGTTCGAGTTGTTGATTGTTGTTGAGGATTTCATAGAGATTTTAGTTTTTCGGTGGTTGGTTTGGCAAACGCAAAAAGTAAATGCAGAAAAGAAACTTTATGTTTTCGCTGTCGTTTTTCGCTGGTTTCAGTGTGCGAGTCTAGAGTTTGGTGTCTCTGGCGTGTGTATAGTATGTGTGAGTCACAGAGAGAGTGGGGCGGTAAGCGCGCCGATACTGATTCAGATTCAGTTTCAGTTTCAAATTGTTATCAAATTTCAATACCGAGACATGGGGACTTTGAGAGATTTGGGAGCCTAATTCAGGGGAATTTCGAATTTCGTACAAAGCTACTACTCGGAATAAGTAAGTGTGGCGAGAGCGAAATTTCAGCGTAATTTTGGCAGCGTTGCTTGGCTTGCTTAGCTTGGCTTGATGGGCCCTTTCTCATCGCTCCTGGCTGCTCCAGAGGGCTCTCCTCAGCCTGTCAGCCACTTACCTGAGTCCGCGCGAGGTGCGCGGCCGCTCCGACTGCGTGGAGAAGGCGCTGGAGGTCACGCTGACCACCGACTCCATGTCCGAGTCGCCGAACTCGCCCATGAAGTCCTTGTCCGGGGACAGCGAGTGACGCGGTCGCATTCTTGCATCCATCGAGTGCAGATCGCTGTCGGAGAGTCCGGTGTAGTGTCGCTCCCACCCGCCCATGCCGGTGCTGCGGTATGTGGCTTGGTGGTGCGGCTGCCGTGTGCGATGACGCCCGAAGCGACCGCCGGAGGCCAGTCGCTCATCAAAGTCCTGTCCAAGGCGGTCCCGCAGCATGGCGCTCCGCGAGGTTTGCGGCACCTAATAGTTGGACGTAGAAAGCGAATTAGATGACTCTTAAGATGGATGGATGGAAAATTTCTAGGGATACTTTGCGTGTGAATGAATTTGGCTAGTATATATCTAATTTTAGGAAGCCTTGCAAATCGTATCTTCTTTCAGATTCAGCTAAATGGCATACGATTTTAAGGCGTATATTATGGAAACATAGTTTAAACTGTAATTTAGCTAGCAGTTGCACTTTAATTATAAATACTGAACTGGTATTTCAAATTAAAAAGTGATCAGTTAGTAGAAGCAACTAAAAGTACAGCCTAATACAAAGATTGGAATACCAAAAACCCTGTTGGAAAGTGTATCGCGTTTTCTGAATCTCCTTCCCAGTTTACACTCATGCTCTGATCCAGTTGGGTTACCTGTGGCAGTTGCCTCTTCTTGGGCGAGCCCGTGGGCGTGGCTGTGGCCGAACGCGACTGGAATCTCTGCTGCTGTGAGGCAGCCGACGCCGCCGAGGTGGCACCACCCGGACCCTGGTAGGCCGATGGAACTGGAAGCACTGGATAGTCTATGTAGCGGTCGTCTGGCGGCGAGAGGGATCCCCGTCGGGGACTGGTGCTCCTGTAACCGTAGCCTGAACCGCCGGAGGGCACTCCGCCCACTCCTCCTCCGCCGCTGCTGCTGGTGTGGTAACCGTCGCTGGGTGCCGCCGAGTGGCTTCGCTGGCTGAGGCTCATGCCACCGGGGCCGATGGCAGAGCCGACTCCATTACCGCCTCCTCGACGATAGTAGCCGGTGGCAGAGGCCTGTGTGGGTGCAAAGGTTGGTGGCATGGAAAGTAGAGTGTGGTTTAGTGGTGCGCCCTTAACGACCAGGACCAGGGGTTCCGACGATCACTCGGTTCGGAGCTTATAGACTAGGCATGTGAGTGGCAGTGGTTTCTGGTTTCTGGGTCAGGCATACAGTGTGCTGGGTCATGTGTGTGTGTCATGGAGTGTCTTGTGTATTTCGGTTAACTGTACTGCAACTTCTACTGGAACATTGATACGATAAGTTCATATATATGGTATTACGTAGGTAGAGAGCAAGAGATAGAGAGCCATAAAAATTGGATACGAGTAAATTTTCGAAACGAAATCAATCAAAATACATTTAGGGCCGCAGGCGACCCTTAAGATTATTAGTGGGTTAATGGTTAGTTAGGTTAAGTAAAAGATTAGCATTAAACTCGGAACTGAATGTGCAGTAAGTTGGCAGTGGATTTGGTCTAAGTAGGCTACGCAATAACTGTGGGTCTAAGAATGGTCAAGAGATGTTTGGACTGAGGCTGAGGATGTAGCCCCTTCAGTTTTGGATCTACTAAATGGTGGATAAAGGGACTTTTTGGCTCCCTTGAATGGTTTAAACTTGAATGCATAAGTTGAGGGACTCTTTGGAAAACTGTTCATTGATGACGAGATATAGAAGGGAGATCCAAAGATAGTTTTCAATATGTTCCACAACAAATTACAATGATTTTGATAGAAGATTCTCTACTTAATGAAGCATTGGTATGGAATGAATCCTGCTCCGAAGGTGCTCCCTCAGCTGATACCCCCAATTATTAGTGTTTCCGTTTCCGGTGTCTGTACTGTACTGTTCTGTTTGTTTGGCTTGCTTTTTGGCCATTTTGTAGGGGTGGTTCGTTAATTTAGCGTGGGTGCAAACCTGATTGTGGTAACTTTGTCCAATGCCAGATACAGTGCGGTAGTCGCGGGCCACCATCCCGGCCACCCGCTTGCGGCCCTGGGGCGACATGTCACGTCGGGACCGACGCTCGTTTAGATCGAGCTGGATCGTCGTGTTTCGGGTTGGGATTTGGAGCGGGGGTCATACATGGGGAGGGTGGAGAATGTTTCGGTGAGAGGCAAGATCAAGAGAAAAGAAGGAGTAGACAATAGAGAAATTTACATCATGATCAATATGAATGGGGAGAGAGACAGAGTCTGGAGCACAGTGTGATCGGGGTGTGGCAATGTGCGGGCTATCGGATACTGCGCTTGGTTACTGGCCCCTACATTGTGTTTGTGTGGGTTCTGTATCTCGGGTTCTCTGCTGGTGTTCGTATCTCGGGGTCTGTGTTCGGTTAACTCAACGCACATCAAGTACACGCAATGCTACATACTTAAAGATACGAGGTGAAGACACAGCGAAAGCAGCGGGATGGGCAGTACAATGTGATCGGTGGTGGGATGGATGGCAAAAAGCAGTTATCTACCAGGGCATGCAAAGCGGCTTAAGGGTGCTCTTGAATGGCAGGTCGATCGTGAAAGACAGAGATAGTTGCTGATAAGGAGAGATACAGAGATTTCCTTGGACAGTATGTGTTCTCATGTTTAAGTTTACACGGATTCTTAGCTTAAAACATTCTGCTTATTCGACTTAGACTAGAGTAACTTCCATCTTAAAAGCAATAGTAGTAGTTATCGTTAGCTGAAAAGACGCGGCCAAGTCTCGCTTGGATTTGCTCGGGGCTTTAGTACAGTTTCAGATAGTTAGTAGAGCAACAGTTTAGATTTCGAAGAGAGAGTATTACATATGAAGGAAGAGAGAGAAAAATTTAACACACGCACAACCAAACAACGACACCAATTAGTTGAATAAAAGTTTCAAACGAACTGAAAAGGACATCATGAAAACGAAATACTTTGTACAATTTGCTGCTGGGAGGTGGCATGTCATGTTTTGGCCCTCTGATTCCGTCCCCGACCATGAACCAGTTTGTGTTAATAGTGTCGATGTGTATCTGAATCTATGGCTGTGGCTGTGTCTGTGCCCGTTTCATGTGGCATGCGAACCGAGAACTATGAACTGTTAACTGACAGGAACAGGAACTGGAACCGCAATGGAGTCCGAGTCCCTTGACGGAGCATGTGGCAGGGCTTTGTGTGGGCTCTATTCTTATTGTTCGCATTCGTAGTGCTGATGATGGCCAACGGGTTTTCTGGCTGATGCCGGGGCAGATGCTGATGCTTATGCTGATGTTGATGCTGTGCCTTATGCTGCACTTGGCATGTGATATGTGAGTTACAGTATGAAATAGGCACGCACACACATGGAGAGGGAGAGATAACAAACTAAAAAAAGACCAAGGTATCGCACAATTCAAATGGGTCTTTCGACACCACGATGTCCATATACGCTTGCTGGATTACATAAGAGTCTCTTTTTTAAAGTCCATACGCTTGCTGGGTTATATCCGTATATCTCTTTCAAGTTTCATTGATCATCGAAAGTTGTTGTTACATTTAAGAAGAAATAAGTATTTGCTAAAGGGACATTTCGGAATGATGGAATAATAATAAGACCACCTTGATGTTTTTTTGCATTCTTTGAATGCGGTTTTAAGCAAAATACAAATTAAGA
>JAEIIO010059195.1:0-14585 GCA_018874655.1 Drosophila diplacantha | reverse complement strand
TAGACCAATTAATACCTAATCTGACGGTGGGCGTAGATGGCGTCGTGATCGACGACAATGCCAATGCTCAGCTGAATGCTGGCGGAGTTGCTGCTCCTGCTCCGGCGGTTGGTGCCCCCGCTCCAGCTTCTCCCGCAATTGGCGGCCCAGGTGCAGGAGTTGGAGCAGCTGGAGCCAACTACTCGCACATAGACCGCATGATCGCAGCCCTGGCCAATCGCCAGTCGGGCAATGCCAACGTCAACGATGCCAATGCGAGCAATGCCAACCAATCTTTTGAGCGCCTGACCAACCGCCAACCACTTTCCGACTCTAATGGCAGGCAGTCTTCTCGCGGCAACGTTTTGGGCAGCCGTATGAGTACACCACGCCAGGGATGGGGTGCGGCAGCTGCTCCAGCCGCGGCTGCCGAAGAGGCTCAGCCACCCCCGGCAGAGCCATCGGGGCAGGAGCAACCAGCGCAGGCCCAGCAGGCGCTTCCACTTAAGTTTATCCGTCGCACGTATGTGCGTCCCATGAAGTACGCCCAGTTGCAGAACCTGAAACAGACCATCTATGCCGCCGGACAGTTTGAGAAACAAGAGTACAAGCGGGAGATGCGCCGTCGGCCCATAATGATCAACACGGCCAGTGCGGCGTCATCGCAGCTAGCTGGCGTTGTGGGCAGACCGCGGAATACGCGAGCCAATGGAAGCGGAGGCGGTGGAGGGGGAGGCGCGAGACCGGCCAGAAGGCGTGGAGCCCAGTCGGGTGCCGCACAACAGCAGCCGGCTTATCGTACGCGGGCTGTGCGATCCCAGGAACCGGAGCCATACGATGAAGTGGCGCCGCCCCACGAGGAGGAGGAAGACGACGTCTCTAGCAACTCGTCCGGTGACACCAGTTACTCAAATGTGGAAGAAAACCTGGAGGACAGTAGCGATGAGTCGGACACGGACAGCTCCGACTACTCGGACTGGGTGGCAGACACCCCGGGTCCGAACCTGGAGCCGCCCAAGCGCTCTAAGCGCAAACCGCTATCCCGCAGACCTCGTAGCAGCGATGACAGTAGCGATGATGAAGCAGCAGCTGGCAGAGCGACGGGTGGCCAGGTTCAGGCCCGCAAGGTGGGCCGAAAAACTGTCTTGTTTCCGCCCACAGATGCGAATGGCGAGATACCGGAACTGTATCGACCCGCCGAATGGCTCTCCGAGGTGATTCCCCGCAAGGCCCCCTACTATCCCCAAATGGGCGACGAAGTAGTCTACTTCAGGCAGGGCCATGCCAAGTACTTGGACGCCGTTCGCACGAAAAAGGTTTACAAGCTGTCTCACAGCTCGGAGCCCTGGAACTTTCACACGCTGCGGGACCACGAGCTTGTACGTGTCATTGGCATAAAGTACGAAATCCGGCCGCCCCGACTGTGCTGCCTAAAGTTGGCTATCATCGACGACGAGGGAAACATGACGGGGACCTCGTTCAAGATCAAATACCATGACATGCCCGACGTCCTGGACTTTCTGGTGCTGCGCCAGACCTTCGATTTGGCGGTGCAGCGCAATTGGAGCATTGGCGATCGCTTTCGCTGCATGATCGTCGACGGCTGGTGGATGGGCCAGATCGAGTCGCGCCACCCCCTATCTGCAGACTTCCCCGAATCCTTTTTCATGTGCTTCCGCGTGCGCTGGGACAACGGCGAATACGAGTTCATGAGTCCCTGGGACATGGAGCCGATTGACCAGGAACGCGTGCCAGACGAGGTTGGAGGGGCTGTACCGGTGCTGCCGGAAGAGATTCGCGCCACCCTATATCAGCCCAAGTCGGAGGAGTGGCATCGTGGCGATCGAGATGGCACCTGCCGGCGCATCATCAATGGCCTGGAACAAGTCATGCGTTTGTCTATTGCTGAGCACTTCCTGGCCCCTGTCGACCTCAACATATATCCGGACTATGCTTACCTGATCGAGTATCCAATCGATCTGACCACGGTCAAGTCGCGCTTCGAGAATCACTTCTATCGCCGCATCACCTCAGCACAGTTCGATGTACGCTATCTGGCCACCAATGCGGAGCAGTACAACCGCCGGCACACGATTATCGTCAAGCATTCCCGGATTGTCACCGATCTCTGTCTAAGAATTATCAGGTAAGTCAAGAATCCGTAACATGAAGTTTATCCTTGAAAAATAATTGCTATTCCAGGGAAGCGGATGAGATTGATGTGGCTGCCATCTATCACCAGCTGGTGGATGTGTATCACTCATCCGAGTCTGAAAACGAAGTTGATTCGGATGTAGTTCCATCGACCAGCACCGGGCCCACCACATCGGCAGCCGCCGCAGCAGCCCGACAAAGAGTATCCTCCACTCGACGGTGAGTATTATAAGTTGCTGTTTCTGTGACTGTTCCCCTAACTATTTTGGCAAAATTGCAGCTCCACTCGTACACATTCGGAGGGCGATTGGCGCGCCGACTGCCGGCAATTGCTGGATCTCATGTGGGCGCGAACGGATTCTATGCCGTTCCGAGAGCCCGTGGACACCATTGAGTTTCCCGACTATCTGGAGATCATTGCCACTCCCATGGACCTGCGTACTGTGAAGGAGGATCTGCTGGGTGGGAACTATGACGACCCGCTAGACTTTGCCAAGGATGTGAGGCTTATATTTCAGAACTCGAAGAACTACAACACCAACAAGCGCTCGCGGGTGAGTTGTGGAGAAGCAATTCGGCAGATCGTCGTACAGATCGTCATTTATTGCATTCCTGCACTGAGATCAGCCTCCTTTCTCAGCAGTTGCGCCTTCCTTTTTTTGTTTTTAACCCCCCTATCCTCCTCCCTCCTCCCACACGCACCCACATGGACACATATGCAAGCTCATCAATCTGTTCTTTACGTTTCTTTTGCCTTTCGTGTAAACATGCCTTCAATCTCGATCTTCAAATTAACCATCCCAACTCATGATCAAAAATAACCCATCAAACATATTGATAAAATGACTAACCAAATGAATGACGATCTCCGTGACTATCATCTAATATAGGATAATCTAGCGGTAAGGTTTCTCATTTCCCGCCCGGGCTACTAACAAGCTGCTTTATAAAGCTTCTGGAACCGTTGATCCTATTATAAATGGCTCTCCAACTCCTTCCCTTTCCAGATCTATGCCATGACTCTGCGGCTGAGCGCGCTCTTTGAGTCCCACATTAAGACGGTGGTCACCAGCTGGAAAGCGGCCTGCAGGCGCGCGAATAAAAACAAGTCGGGCAGCAGTGGTGGCGGAGGTCGCGGCGGCTCTAGCAGCCCCAACAAGCGAGCCAAGGAGCGATCCACGCGTCGAAACCAGAAGCCTTCAGCTGCAGCTAGACGACTACCGATAGCGCACTCCAGCGACGAGGACGAGGATGATGATGAAGACGATGATGATGAGGATGGCGGAGCGGCTGCATCAAGGGCCTCACGATCTCGCCGTCGCAACGGTGTTGCCGTCACTGCCAGCTCTTCGGGCTCCAATCGCGTCACCTCTTCATCCACCGCTCAACAGCGCCGGCACAAGAGCAGCAGCAGCGAGGAGGAGGAGGATGAATCCAGTGCACAGGCCACCTCAGATGCCAGCAGCGATGAGGAGGAGGAGGAGGAGGACGCCCACTCCAATGCCAGTTCCCCAGAGCAAATTCGCACGCGCAGGGGCAGACAGAGGCAGCGTGTCAACGACGATGAGTCCATTGCCAACGATTCCGAGGATAGCTATAATCCAAACGAGGGACGCAGCAGTGCCCGGCGATCGGGAACCAAACGCCCTTCGAGCAACAGGAACAGAGACAACGGGCACTCCAGTAAACGTCGGCGTGTGACCAAAAGTCCAGCCAATGTTGCCTCAGCCGCTGGGCCCTCTCGCCGGACCCGTCGCCTGTTGGGCAGTTCAGCTGAGGAGGCGGCCTCCCTTTCTCAGCACGACGAGAGCACCCAGGACAGCCAGACGGGACGTCGAAAGGGTAGATCAGCCACGAACCGATCCCAGCCAATTGGCAACGGTCCAAGCACCAGTGCTGCGGCGGCTGCCACTGCCGCCACTAGCCTGGAGAGTCCCTCCCGAAAAACTCGCACCAATGGGAGCCGGACGACCTCGAGCCATCACGCTGCCGAAAACGATCACAGCTACCACTTGCCAGTGCGCAACGGGCGCATCATCGAATCGGACACTGATTCCCACGGCCCTGTGAGCAGACCAACTCGCCAGAGCACCAAGCGGGCCCTTCTGGATTGGGGACGTGGCAGCGACATTGAAGAGGATGATAGCGATGATGCCGAGGAGGTAAGTAGTCAGGACTTAAGGAAATATCAATAAATACATGAAACGTGTCTCCGTTTTTCTATCACTTAGATTCTACCCACGCCCACGAAGGACGACATACCATCGACCAGCAGAGCCGCTTTAGCTCAGGCCGCCGCGACTGGACCTGTCCGTCAGTTGCGTACGAACCGCAACACTGTCGTCCGAACGGTCCAAAGTGACGACGATGACGACAGTGACAACGAGCCATTGGCCAACAATCAGCAAAGTAAGTAGATAAAATTTTATTGTGTAAAAGCAACTGTTAATAAGAATTTTGCCAACAGAAAATTCACAAGCTCCCGCAAAATCAAGTTCAACGGTGACAGCACCTCATCCGCTCACCCTTCGCCGCCGTCTCGCCTCGCCGCTGGAACGAAGCCCACACATGACACGTTCGCATGCCACATCGACGACCACCACAGCGTCCTCGGTCGCGGGATCTCAGGCACAGCAGCAGCCACCTGCGGTTGCCACTCATGACCACAACTACCTGGGCAACATGAACTCGTCACGGGCACCGCGACGCATTCTGTCTCGTCATCAGCGCAATGCAGATGAGCTGGACACGAGCCCGGATCCCCTAGAGAGCTCCCGCCTGCATACAGCCATAGTCAATCACCGGCGTCCCACTTCCACGACGACAAATAGTACCAATAACAGCACCAGCCATGTGGTCACCAGACGTTTGCGGGGACGCGTCAGTCAGGCGAACTCTCAAGACGAGGACGAGGAGCAAGAGCAGGAAGAGGATGAGGCAGCTGCTTCCGACGAGGGTACCGACGGCGGCTCTAGCACACAACTTAACGAGGACGAGGACGAGGATGATGATGATGACGACGATGAAGAGGACTCTGACTCGGAAGACAATCAGCCACTGACCAGCTACGTTTCGCCCAGCAACGGGCGTACCCGGCGGCGCGAAGCAAAGACTTCCTCCTCCTCGGCCACCACACAGGAGCGTCCGCTGCGCCGTACACGTCGTCCGCCCTCCGATCAATCCTTTGTCAATGATAATGATGACGACGATGATTATGTGGTGCCACGCAGTCGGCGCAGCGCAAATCGTAGCGCAAATCAGCGCGGCGGAGGACGTAATCAGAAACGGCCACGCTACAACGAGGAGTCCGAGGAAGAGGAAGCGACGGCAGCAGCCAGATCCTCTCATCGCAGTAAACGAATACGCAACGGAGATGCCCATGCCAGCAGCCAAGAGCGATCGCGATCCGCCGACCACGGACAGGCTGCGGAAGAGGACGACGAGGAAGGGGGTGGCAGCTCAGGGGACAGCGATGATCAGCGTGTGAGCGTTAGCAGCCGGGGAAGGGTGCGAAAAATTTCGGCAAAAGCGCGTGGCATGTTCAAAGAGTGACCGCAGACTGTTTTTTGTATAAATTAAATCTAAAATGGCGAATCACTGTAGCATTTGTTTGCAACGTCGCTTCTTATTATTGATTAATGTGTAAGAGTAAACCACGTCGTCACCTATCACTGCCCCACGTCTCTGTGGCCGTCATTGTCCAGTCCGTGCCAGCATCCACGAAACCCCATCAACTCAGCCCAACTCGTCTTCAACATCCACATCCGTCACGTTTCAATCGTTTTTCAAGTCGGGCTGATCATTGGCCTCCGCCCTACGTACTATGTGTAGGGTGAGGTTTATCTGTATTTCTATAATATATAGGTACTATCATACATATATATTACAAAGGTAGCACTCGGAATCACACTTCATTTAAAATAGTTTTAGAATAAAGTATCATGATAAAACTGTAACTCTGTATGTAACTTTCCTCTTAAGCTCTATTTACGATCTATAAGTAAGGGGGTGTGGTGATCGGATGGCGGCCCCACTACAATACCGCCTTGGAGTAGTTCTTCACCCATTCCTCTGCTTGCCGCTTCACCTTGGCCACCGTCGCTTCCGTGCCGTGGGTCTCCTCCAGTTGCAGATACTTCTTGTAGATTACCTGCATCTTGTTGGGTTTGAGCTTCTGAAGTACTGCACGTTCCAGGACGTTTCTGCAATGGGGATTAAGATTAGGAATGATAAAGCACCCGTTTTATAATCGGTTAAAACTAACTAATTTCAATATCTGTATTTAAAAAATCGATTAATTCGATATTTTTGATAATACCTATTTTTGATATAAAATTAGGCGCGATATTTCGCCGATACTTGTAAATCCCTAGTCTGAACTCACCTCGCCGAGTCTATGAGATCCGCCTTGATCAGCATGTCCACATATACGGACCAGATGTCGATTCGCTTTGGATACGAAGTGACTACATCGTCGAGAAGTGTCTGGGCCATGTCGTTGGCATCGTTCTTGGCATACAGCTTGGCAAAGGACACAATACAGTTGATGTCTAAAAAGTAATTTACAAATTAATCTTTAATTAATGAGGGGAATAAGAGATCCTTACGTTGTTGATTCGGCAGTACTCGCAGGGCTCGCTGGAGCAGAGCGTGCACTTGGTCGGATTTGCCAAGCCAAAAGTAGGCCTCGGCTGCCACTGGCCAAACCCTCACCTCGGCCTTGAACTTGTTAAGGACTGTGGTCAGCAGGGAAGTGAGGCGCTCCTTCTGCTTATTCTTCTTTAGAATATCAATGACACTTATGTAGATCTCCAGGGGATCGTTGCAACTAAGGGCTTCCTTTAGCACGTCATCGAAATTGCTGCTGTAGACGAGCTCAATGTTGAGCAGGGCGCTCCACACGTTTCTTAGTTCCTGGGTTTCCCGGAAGGATATGGTTGAAATGGCGCGGCGGGCCAAGTCGCGAGCCTTTTCGATCTCCGTATTGGACAGTAGGAAGGCGATATACTTCAGCCAGGATATGCTATTGTTTGGCTGGGCTATAACCAGTCGCTCGTACTGGTCAATGGTCTCCAGGCGCGCCTTGGGATCGGCATTGCGGTCTTCAATCTCGCGGAGCCGCTGCTCCTCCTTAACCTCCGCCTTTGCCTTCTCCTTGGCACTCAATCGCTTCTTCTTCGCCGGCTGGGCATCTGCTGCATCTTCTTGGTCATCATCTTCGTCACTAGAAGCGGCCTGCTTCGGATCGTTGTCCCAAAAGCTGGACACACCGGGCAAACGAGTTTTGGCCTCAACTCCATTGGTTTTTAGTGTCTCGGTCTTGGCACTCTTGGCTGGTTTTTTGTCCTCAAAAAAGAGCTGGCCATTCTGCTTAGGCTTATCTTTGACAATACCATTTGTCAGGGATTGTGTCTTCTTTGGGCCCTTGGCGGGTTTTTCGTTTTCCTTCAACTTTCGCTTCGTCGCTATGGCTTCCGTTTTGGCTTTCTTCTTTGGCAATGCCTCCTCCGCTTTGGCCGTGTTCTTTGGAGATGTCTCCTCAGTTTTGGCCTTCTTCTTTGCAGAGGTTTCATCCAGCTTTACCTTCTTGGCCTTCACAGCTTGTTCCTCTATAGCTGCTGATCGCTTCGCACCTCTCCAGATGCGCCAAACATTTTCAGGAACAGCGATGGGAAGCTTGTCGTGTATGAAGGCAATATTGCAGAAATCGCCCTGTCGAAGGTCCACGCTGCCAGAGCTCTCAATGTCGTTCGGATGTAGGCGAATGGGACAGAAAACCAACGAATTGGTTCCCTTCTTCAGCGAGCATATAACCACGGATTCCAGTTTCAGCAGCACCTTGGCCTTCATGCCAGCTCTGCCGACCAAATTCTTGGGCAGCTCACCGCTTTTCGAGATGTGCTCTATGTCCAGCTTCTTGTTGCTGATCAGCAGCTTATTGATGGAATAGTCAATCCACAGAACCACCGCCTGGTGCTTGCTGCCCACCTGTGGAACTGACGCTGTGCCAGCCATATTAGAGGGCAGCAGAGCGCTTAGTTTGCCGACTCCTGAGTCCTCCACTTCGTAGACCCAGTCATCAGACTGCGGGTCGATGCCCAAAAATACGACGCTGATCTTATCGCCGACGGAATACTTGGCGATGGGGGCGGAGAGTTCCTTTAGCCTTGTTCTAATCCCTGCCACTTCATCCAGATACGCTTCAACCATCTTGGCTGTGCTACACAAATCCCCGTTCCACACATCGGTGAGCTTAGCGGACACCGTCAGGGTCTTGGTTTCCGCCTCCTTGCTCAGCACCTTCACCAACAACAGCTGCTCGGCTTCCAATTCGACGTTCGCGTTCTTCACAACATTCATTCGCAGCATCTTGACGTGCACCTTCACCGGCTTGTTGTAGTTGCGAACGCACACCATGAGGTCCACCACCTCATCGGTGGCATGCTTGACGTAGGAGCGTATGATGTCGCCCACTTGCACCGACGCCCAGTCCTTGGTCAGTTGGCCGCTGAAATAGGCGGCGTCGCGCAGGCTGAATATGTTCTGCTCTATGCAAGCTGCCTCGGTGACGGTGCCAATTGGATGGACTCGCCACTGGGCGTACAGAAGGTCCGAATGAACCGAAAGCATTCTCGTCGGTATGAGACCCTTAAATTCCTCCACCTTGGTAAGTCCCTCCTCGTCTTCTTCCTCATCATCGGCGGCATAAGTGATTTTAATCTCCAATCCAGCGTCCATGGCATTAGTCACCTCAACGGGGCAGATTTCGCCCAGCTTGAACTTGTCCTCGGGCAGAGTCAGGATGATTTGATCCTTGCTGCGGCTCAAAATGCGAAACTTCGTCGTCTGTCCCTCGAAGAAGGAGCTCTGACCCTTTAGGTTTTGTCTGTGTAGGACTCCCTTAATGCCGTTGCCAAACTTCACAAGCACGTAGTTAACTTCGCACCGGACGACAGTACCGGTGTAGACGTTGTCCACCTGGGCGGCCGTGTGATCCGTAAGGAGCTTCAGTCCCTTGGCCAAGTACTCGCTTCGGTTGCTCAGATAGCAGACCTTCCGGTCCATATCCACTTCGAGGACTCGGCACTTAAGCTGCTGTCCTACATCGTAGCGGGCGTTGGGTGTTAAATAGAACTGCTCCAGAATGCCGTTGACCTTGCCGATCTTTACCGCCCAGCCTTTGATCTTGTCGTCCTTGCGGAAAACCTTGGCAGTGACCAGGTCGCCCGGTTTGATATCCTCCAGGCTGTAGAGTTTCTCATTGACCAAATGGGGATCGTCGGAGCAGTAGTAGACGGATTCGATAACATCGTAGCCGAGAACGCGCACCTTATGCTTAGTCTTTCGTGCATACTTGGATAGAACTTCGTCCTTATCGTAGTTGGCCTTGAAATTGGCCCGGATGGAGCCGTAGGAGATGATGCCCTTGAACTTCTTGTTGAGCAGCAGCACCACTCCACCACTGCCCAGTCGGAGGACCTTGCTCTTCTCCACCACGGAGCCCACCTTGATAGGTTCTCCCTCCTCTTCGGTGTCCTGATCAGTGCGTTGGACATCGTCTCCAGCCTTGATGTCTAGGTTAAGAGTCAAGTACACTAGTTTTGTGAGGGGCATCACGTAGAGCACCCTGGCATTGTAATCCTCATTCAGCTCGTAAGCATCCACGGAGTCCAGAGCGTTGGCCAGGTGGTGCTCATTGATGTAGGCGCTGAAAGACTCGTTCATAATGCTGCCCTTCAGGCCGTCTTTTAGATGCTTGTCCACCTTAAACCGTACAATGCTCCCGGGCAGAATATAGTCCAAATTTGTCTCGTTCTGGCTCTTGATCTTCATCTGGTCCTGATCCACCTGGACACAGGTGCAGGTGCTCTGGTGGGCGTCGTGCTTGACTTGCTTCACTTTTAGAAAAGCCAACTGACCCACATGCAAAGTCTGATTCTGCTCTTCACAGGCCACAAAAGCCTGCAGTCCCTGTACTCCCGTCTCGATGACGTAGCCGTGCTCCTGAATCTCCGCCACGGCGCCGGAAAAGATGAAACCCTTCTTTATGCTCTTGTGGTGTAGATTACCATGGACGTCGGCCGGCTTGAGGGAGAGCAACAGCGAGATGCGATTGCTGTCCAGCTTTTCTGTTTTTATGGCCTTGCCGTAGACGATGCGGCCCACCGGGAAGAGTTCTGTGAGGTCGTGGTATTCACTGGTGTCTCCCGACATGGCCGACTTGGCCACGCGCGTATATGCCTCAGATATATCCGCCACCAGAGTGCGGGCAAACATCCGGCCGGGCAGAGCGATTTGCAGCGTGGTGGCGCTCGTCTCCTTGACCACTCCCATAACCAACATGTCCTCCTGCAGTGTGTCCATGTTGAGCGTTTCCGCAGAGAACGCTTCCAGCTGCTCATTATTGTCCTCGGTAAGCTCCTTGAGAAAGTTATCCTTTGGCTTTGAGACCTTTTTCGTCTTCTTCTGCGACGCACCAAATACCTGCACGGAAGAACGAAAAAGTATGTACCACTTGATCGATGATTTCTCGAAGAAACTCACTATATTCGAATTGCTGTCGGCTGACTTGGCTTCGGCGTGGATTGTCCCGCCTCGGGGGAAGCTTTTTTCATTGGGAACCATGGCTTAACTCTGTTATTAAACGTTTTAAATAATAAAAATTAAGCAACGTGCCCACAACTACACGTGCTACATAGAGTGACCATGACCAGAGTAGTTGTAAAATACCAAGGAACGCGAACAATATACCAGAAATATACCACAAAAAGTGGCTACAATATGGCTCCGGAAAGGGCAGAAATACAGCGGACTGAACGTGTAGCTCCTCCTAGCCCGGCACACATGTGAGTTTGAGGCTTTTGAAAAATGCAAACTTTACGTGAATTTACGCGTAAAACCAAGCGCGGAAACATCCTGAAGATCGTGCGGGAGCACTACCTGCGCGACGACATTGGCTGCGGCTCCGATTTGTGCCAGCAGTGCTTCCAAAACGAGGTCTACCAACTGACCTCCCAGCACGAGATCCGCAGTCTCTTCAAGTTTCCCCACTATATTGTATTGGACACCAATGTGGTCTTGAACCACATCGACGTACTAGAGGAGGATGTGCTCCGCAACGTGATTGTCCTGACCACCGTCCTCAACGAGGTGAAGCACAAGAGCTCCTCTATTTACAAACGCTTCAACGAGCTCGTCCACGATCGCACCAGGAACTTCTATGTGTTCGTCAACGAGCACCACAAGTGAGTTCAGCAATCCAACATACTCACCTCTAGAATTAATTATAATTGTGTTATAGGGACACCTATGCGGACCGGGAGCCGGATGAGACCGCCAACGATCGCAATGACCGCGCCATCCGGCTGGCCACCAAGTGGTATGACGACCACCTGCAGACCTCGCAGTCCTCCAAGGCGTTTGAGCGCAGCGGTCGATCTGCCACCCGGGTAATCCTGCTTACCGACGATGCTGAAAACCGTGCCAAGGCCGAGGCCGAGGGCATTCTAGTGGCCTCTGCTGCAGAGTATGTCAAGTCCCTGGAAGACTTCCCGCTACTGGTTGACAAGCTGTCGCGCAACACGTTCGAGAACGAGAAGAAGGGTCTGCCCCAGTACCCGGCGCATCTAAGCATGAAGGAGTTGCTCGAGGGGCTGCGGAACAAGAAGCTGCTGCAGGGCGCCTTTCAGGCCTCCAGGGAGAATTATTTGGAGGGCAGTGTCAACGTAGAAAATTACGAGAAAGGGGTAAGAACTCGGAATCACTGTTGTTTCCGTCTGACTGCATCTTGCACCCTTATTCCAGATTTTAGTCCAAGGACGGGAGTCGCTTAACCGAGCTGTGGACGGCGACACGGTCGCTGTGGAGCTTTTGCCGGAGAACGAATGGTCAGCGCCCAGCGAGATTGTCCTGGAGGAGAAGAACGTCTATGCGGACGATGTGCCCAGCGAGGAGCGCGCCGCCGACGAAAAGGACATGCTAAAGCAGGTGCAGGCTGCGGCTGCATCCGCAGAACGCACACCCACCGGTCGCATCGTGGGCATTGTGCGTCGCAAGTGGCGCCAGTACTGCGGCATTCTGCAGCCCAGCCTTATCGAGGACACCAACCGGCACATTTTTGTGCCCGCCGACAGGAAGATCCCCCGCATTCGCATCGAGACAAGGCAGGCGGCCATGCTGCAGAATCAGCGCATTATCGTGACCATTGATACGTGGCCGAGGAACTCGCGTTATCCGCATGGACACTTTGTGCGCTCCCTGGGCCCACTGGGCAATATGGCCACTGAGAACGAGGTGATCTTGCTGGAGCACGACGTGCCCCACTGCAAGTTCTCGGAGGAGGTGCTGAGCTTCCTGCCAAAGTTGCCCTGGACCATCACCGAGGAGGATTATGCCAAGCGTGTGGATCTCCGCGATCTGTACATCTGCTCGGTGGACCCGCCAGGCTGCACAGACATTGACGATGCCCTGCACTGTCGGGAACTGCCCAATGGCAACCTGGAGGTGGGCGTCCACATCGCCGATGTGAGTCACTTTATCCGGCCCGGCAACGCCTTAGATAAGGAGGCAGCTGCCAGGGGAACCACTGTGTATCTGGTGGGCAAGCGCATCGACATGGTCCCCGAGCTGCTCAGCTCGAATCTGTGCTCGCTGGTTGGCGGCGTCGAACGTTTCGCCTTCTCCTGTGTGTGGGAGGTGGACCAGGAGGCAAATGTGCTGGCCAAGCGCTTCCACAAGAGCGTTATCAAGTCCAAGAAGGCCATGACGTATGAGGAGGCCCAGGTGATAATCGATGACCCCACGCAGCAGAATGAGATAGCCAAGTCCCTGAGACATCTCAATCGTCTGGCCAAGATCCTGAAAAAGCGACGCATGGACAATGGGTAAGCTTCCAAATCCTAAGATTGCTTATGATCCAGACATTTTATTGAATCCCTCTTTTACAGAGCCCTGGTATTGGCCTCCCCAGAGATCCGCTTCCAGGTGGACAGCGAGACCCACGAACCCCTCGAGGTGGAGGCCAAGCAGATGCGCGAGACCAATTCTATGGTGGAGGAGTTCATGTTGCTGGCCAACATCACGGTGGCCGACCATATTGCCTCGGAGTTTTCTGAGTGTGCCGTTCTACGTCGCCATCCCCGGCCGCCGCCCACCAACTTTGATCCGTTGGTGAAGGCTGCCCGTCACCAGGGCTACCCGGTGGACATTGAGTCCGGTCTGGCGCTCTCACATTCGCTGGATAAGTGTGTCAAGGAGGACAATCCGTACTTTAATACAATGATCCGCATTCTCACCACGCGATGCATGATGCAGGCGGTATACTTTATCAGCGGCAGCCTGCAGAAGGAGGAGTTTTTTCATTACGGCCTGGCCGCACCCATCTACACGCATTTCACTTCGCCCATTCGTCGCTACTCGGACATCATGGTCCACCGCCTGCTGGCTGCCTCCATAGGGGCCGATAGCACCTATGCTCAGTTGCTGGAGCGTAAGTCCAACGAGGAAATATGTAACAACCTGAATTACCGCCACAAAATGGCCCAGTACGCCGGTCGCGCCTCTGTGGCTCTCAACACGCATCTGTTCTTCCGTGGCAAGGAGGAGGACGAAGAGGGTTATATTCTGTTCGTTCGCAAAAATGCCCTGCAAGTGCTCATCCCAAAGTACGGCCTCGAGGGTACCCTGTATCTAAAATCCGACAAGGATGGCAAGAGCGGTCTAGAGCGAACCAAGAGCGAAATTCTCTTTACCTTCAACGAAGAGAACTATACCCAACGCTGCGGCAACGTGGTCTTCCACTCCTTCGACCCAGTCACTGTTCGACTGAGCCTTGACTCCAGCAATGTGCAGCACGAGAAGTTGGTATTCCGGCTGGTCAAGCCGTACATCAAGGGTTTCAGTGTGGAAGCGGATGAAGCAGATCAGCCAGCAGGCGCTGCACCGCCCTCGAAGAAGACGAAGAAGGATAAAAAGAAAAAGTAAACCTTTCGATTCCTTAGCACGTAGAAAATAAGATGAAATTGAGAAACTTTATAATTACAATCTATTTGTATAAATAAATGAAATATTTTAAAGCTAAGCGTGTCATTATACTCATTTCCCAACGTTCCGGCGGCTCTCCCGAATTCAGAGAACCTTTGATCCGGTTTCTTTAAGGTTTCGATATTCCACTTGTGTTCTGTATTTTCTAGTCTCATTGCAAAGTTTCGACTTCAAAGCGACGGTTGTGCTCAGTTAGTTAAAGCAAAAGCTTAAAGAGGACATAAAGGCATAGATATATCATTATTTTATACATAAGATCATATAGAACTCTACATATACAATATGGAACCGGGTGCTTGCGCGGTGAATAACGAAGGCAGTAAGTTTTAAATGAAAAAACCCAAAGAAAGAAAGTGTTAAATAATATTTGTGAGTGAGTAATCACATTATTCGAACGGAATACAATTAAA
>JAEIIO010058739.1:0-12856 GCA_018874655.1 Drosophila diplacantha | reverse complement strand
AGTAACGTAAACTGACAGGTTTTCCAAGTCCGCAAATTTCCTGCAGTCTGGCAGCTCTCGTGGAACAGCTGACTGGCCATGTGTCAGCTGTGTGAAAATTTCACGGCCAACAATCAAAATTGGCGGACGAAACGCGGAAGCGTATCTCTAGTTTTATGTAATGTTTAGTTGACGAGGAACGAATCTCCGAAAGAAGGTCCGCGATGTTTCTCTACCAGCTCAGGGGCGTTGTCCGCTGCTCGCGGCAGAAGCCGTTGCTGCTATGGGCACCCGTGTGCCACATGAGCGGCCTCACCCCGCTAAAGGAATACGAGGCACGCGTCAGTTCCGGCCAGCTAATGACCGATGACAGGCAGTTCCAGACCATGAAGCAACTGGATGCCCTGTACCACAAGATCCAAAAGTACAGGCCCGATGGCTACAGATCAAGCGGCGGTAAAGGCGGCGGCTTCTTTAGCCGACTGTTCGGCAGGCAACCCACCGAGGAGGAGGATGACAACGATCCCAACGCTGGCAGCCATGCTCCACAAGGACTCTACCTCTACGGCAGCGTGGGTGTGGGCAAGACAACTCTGATGGACTTGTTCTTCGATTGCTGCACTCAGGTGATAAGACCAAAAGTCCCATGAGGCAGCGGCAAATAACCAGCCTTTTGGCTTTCAGATCGACCGGAAACAACGCGTTCATTTCACCGCCTTCATGAACAACGTGCACACCCGCATCCACGAGGTCAAGCAGAGCCAAGGACCCGTCAGTCGGGCCTTCAACTCGGAAAAGCCCGCTCCGTTCGATCCCACGAGGCCGGTGGCCGATATGATTGCCCAGGAGTCGTGGTTAATCTGCTTCGACGAGTTCCAGGTGACGGACATTGCCGATGCCATGGTGTTGAAGCGCCTGTTTACACACCTTTTCCGTCACGGCATTGTAGTGGTGGCCACCAGTAATCGACATCCCGAGGATCTCTACAAGAATGGCCTACAAAGGACAAACTTCCTGCCCTTCATCGCGCTGCTGCAGAAACGCTGCAAGGCTTCCCAGCTGGATTCGATTGACTACCGACGGATAGCACAATCCGGAGACACGAACTACTTCGTCAAGGGTCAGACGGATGCGGATGGCAGCATGAACCGCATGTTCAAGATCCTGTGCGCCGAGGAGAACGACATCATCCGGCCGCGGACCATCACCCACTTCGGCAGAGATCTGACGTTCAGTCGCACCTGTGGACAGGTGCTGGATAGCAGCTTTGCAGAGCTCTGTGATCGCGTAAGCAAATGAATTAGGTAACCGAAAGGAATCTGTCTAAATGTGAAAACGTTTCCTTCTTTAGCCGCTGGCTGGCAGCGATTACCTGCAGATAGGACAGTTTTTCCACACGGTTCTCATCCGAGATGTGCCCCAGCTCACCCTGGATGTGAAATCCCAGATGCGACGCTTCATAACGCTGATAGACACGCTGTACAATAACCGTGTACGCGTGGTTATATCGGCGGATACGCCGCTGGATAAACTGTTTAGCTTTTCGAGTGGTTCTGGCGCCCTTTCCGACTCCGATCGAACGCTAATGGACGACTTGAAACTGGATCATGGGGTGAGTACAGCATACACTAATGTTTATTTTATGGGAAATCCCCTCACTTCTTATGCTTTCAGTCCGGATCCAAGTCAAGCTTCTTCACAGGCGAGGAGGAACTCTTTGCCTTCGATCGCACACTCTCGCGTCTGTACGAGATGCAGAAGCGGGAATACTGGGAGCAGTGGGCCAAGCAACGATGAAGCCCCTATATCATCACCAAGCAATAGTAATTAAATTAGCGCATATAAATTTACTAGTCTACCTCGGTGCCGTGGAGTTTTTAAATCGAAATTTCTTGTTACTTAATGACCGCCTATAATGCTTGCGCAATACATATGGGTGCTTTTTTTTAAAGTATTAAAGCAATAAAGCAATAAACAAAGTAAGCCAGAGTTTTGTAATTATTTAAATATTTAATTAAAATATTTACCTAGGGACGGTCACAAGTTTGAGTCACTGGTCTGGTCACTGTTTCGTTTGCCACTAAAATTATCAGTTAATTGCGCCGTCTGGCAACACTCGCGCATTGATAAGATTTATGTTTTCAGTTGAGGTTGGGTTGGAAGAAGATTAGAAGGTCAAGATCGTTTGGTTAGAGTATCTTTGGGAGCACAATGAGCAGCATCAGCTTGGAACTGGAAGTAAACAAGACCCTGCCCTATGGTGAGACCTGCTAAATGCCAGAAATGACTCATTATTTCACGGATATCTCTTGATATCGACAGACCCCTCGCTGCTGGTGGTCAACATCTCGCTGCGCCAGATCGAGGAGATCGCCATGACGGTGTCCCAGCGCTGCCATGTGACCGGCGTCAACGAGGTCGCCTGGGCCCTGCGCGCTCTCATGCTCACCGATCTGACCACCCTAGCCGGCGATGATACGGCGGCCAATGTGCGTCGCCTGTGCCTCCGTGCCTGCTATCCCTTCGAGCCGCAGCTGTTTGACAAGTTCTTCGATCGTTCCCTCATCCCGGAAATGCACACAGCCGCCGTTTGTGTTTACCCCGCCCGTGTGAAGGATGCCTATCAGACGCTTCAGCAGTACAGCATGCTGGACAAGGTGGCTATTGCCGCGGTGGCCACGGGTTTCCCCACAGGGCAGTATGGACTGCAGACGCGTCTGCAGGAGATTAGCCATGCCATCCTGGCCGGAGCTACCGAGATCGATATAGTGATCAACCGACAGTTGGCCCTAGTGGGGGACTGGGAGGCTCTGTACAACGAGGTAGTGCTCATGCGCAGCGCCTGCGGAACAAAGGCGCATCTGAAGACCATTCTGGCCATCGGAGAACTGGGCACCATGGAGAATGTGAGATTAGCGTGTCTTATCCTTTTAAAAAGCTGTAAATATTCCCTTCTTAAAGGTTTACAAGGCAGCCATGGTTTGCATGCTGGCTGGAGCTGACTTTATCAAGACCTCTACTGGCAAGGAGACGGTGAACGCCACGCTGCCCGTGGGCCTGGTCATGATATTTGCTATTCAGGAGTTCAAGCGTCGCACCTGCCAGATTGTCGGTCTGAAGCCGGCCGGCGGAGTAAGGACAGTGCGCGATGCCATTGCCTGGATGACGCTAGTCAATGAGACCCTTGGCGCTTTCTGGCTACGCCGCGAGAGATTCCGCTTCGGCGCCTCCGGACTGCTGGACGACATTGAGCGCGTAGTGCGCGAAGGAGTGGCCAAGATGGAAGCAGAGGAGCAGGCCAAGAATGTGCCGCCTCCCCCGGAATTCGTTGCCGCCGAGGAGTTCTGCAAGGAACTGCGTAAGAAAAAGGAGTCGAAGTGAGCCTTAGCCACGCACTCACGCGGAGTACCATATATTGTAGCATTTTTTACAACTGACTAAAACCTATAAACAAAACAACCAAGAAGCCATCTTTATAGGCGATGCTGGGCGCCCTGAACGGGCGCCTTAAAGTTGTAGGCTAGCTGTGCAGGAGCCGCCATTAGATCCTCCTCGGCCTGCTCCTCGCCATGCTGCAGAAGCTCGGCGGACGGTGCTCCCGCCTCTCTGTGCGGCTGATTGTCCGGCATCTTCACCTGCATATCCACGGCGAAGAAGGAGTCATCAAAGTTGATGCGGTTACGCTCGTCCTGCTCCAGATAAATGGCCTTGGGCGCCGTCGCTCCACCCATGGCCTTCTCGTAGGTGTTGAGCCACTTGAGGTTGAGGTTGATATGCTTGGTGGCCGCGTTGAACTTCTTTGGCTTCTTCTTTGGCTTGTCCGTATAGTAGTTGTGCTCCATCTTCTGCGGCGGCGGAGCAATCTTCTCTAACCTTCTACTCTTTTCATCCAGCTTTGGCTCCACATAATCGTAGAGCGGCAGGTAGAAGTTGTACGGCTGCTCCGTGGGTGGCAGCATGCGCTGCTGGGGCTGCACTTGCTCTTCCACCTGACTACTGGCCTCCGCCATGGAATCCTCCTCCAAGGCGGGGCCAAAGATTTCACCAGCACGCCGCAGCAGGTGTTCCAATCGCTCAATGCTGATTATGTGCGGATGAATGAGCTGGACGTCGTCGTGCAACAGCGCCCGCCGATGTGCTGGCGGCTTGGCGACCACACTGCAGCAAAAGGCGCAGAGTAGCAGCTGCAAGGATGGGAGAATTAATTCCGACTATCCGACTTCCCGACGTTCATTTCCGAGACTCACAACCAGTAGACCACTCATGTTGCTTTCTTTCTGTGCTTTTGTTGGGCAATAAATCACTTTTCACTGGACATAGATGCCTCTGGATTGACCACCTTCACTTTCAGAGATCTCACACGAAGTGAGGCCTCCTTGGGGCTGGCCAAATCATTTATAGTGGCGCTCCGTGGGCTCCAAACGGAAGCTCGGAAGTCTCAATGGCTAACAACAAACCAGGCAGCCCAGGAGAAAACGAGTTTCCCACACGAAGAAAATAAATATGTAACGAGACAAACTAGACGACCTGCACATATATGCACACGCCAGAGCGCATAATAATGTTAATGTAACAGCGATCGCTTGGCGGAGTTGAACAAACTGGAACTGCCAGCGACGACTAACCGTTTGTCACTCATAATGAGTCCGAGTCCGCGAGCCTGGCCAATTTCAGGCGGTGGCCAGGGAAAAGACGGGCGCGGAGTGCAAGTGCATTGACCCACAGCACAATTATTTCCGCAGCAATGGGGCCGCCGAATGTGTGAACCCGTTTCGATTGTTTCGAACTCATTGCCTGCCGTAAAAGTGCAAGTTCAAAGCGGCAGGAAATGCTAAATGGCAAAAGTGTAACGGCCACAACGTGTTCGTTGACTTGGTGGCCCTCCTCCCCGACCATAGAAAATCATGGTTCAACTTACATACATCTCTCTGGGTGGTTTATTCAACAAATCTGATCCTCAGGACTGCTGCAGTTCGGGCAGTCCCTTTATGATAACATCTAGCGCCTTCGTGTCCTTTTTGACTGTCTCGTTCAGCACCTCCATGGCGCTCTGCTGCATGGACAGAAAGTGGTTCCACTCATCCTCCGCCTCCTTGCCAATGGCATACTCCGCCCCACCGTTGCCTGCGAATTGATTCTGCTGCATGCGCATCTGGGAGAGCAGCTCGCTAAGACGACCCTTGAATTGGGTGGGAGCAGACACAACCGCCTGCATATTCTGGAGCTTGGTGCGCATGGCTTCCTCCTCGGGTGTGAGCGAGGTGCCCACCTTGCGGCTGCATTCCTGCTTCACAATTATCTGGAAATTAAATAATAAAATATAACTCCTTATGGATTGATTTATATGCTTACTCTCAGTATCCGGTGACTCAGCTCGGCCAGTTTTCGCTTATGCTCCAGTATCGTTGCCGTGGCTGTGGAGTGTCGTTGCCTCAGTTCCGTCAGCTCCGTTTCCACTTTCTTCATGTACAGGGCATGTGTATCCGTTTCCTGTTCCTGGCATTTAACGCGCCACTTCAGGTCATTGAAACCGATCATGGGAACCGGTATGAACTGGCGGGCGTCGGGATTATCAAAGTTCGCCTGACGCCACATACGCGGATCCACGCCGCGTGGTGGATTCTCCAGATACTCCTTCAATTGATCTTCATCGGGCAGGACCAGGGCCAATGCTTCCACAATCCCCAGATTATTGAGTTGTGTCTTCAGCGACGCCTGGTTCAGGTAGTTGCTAAGCTCAGTGGCCAGTATTCGCTTGCTCTCGTTGGGGGCATGCTGCAGTTTCTCCTCCAGATAGATAACAATCTGGCACTTCTTGTTGTCCACCTCCTTGATGGAATCAATGTGGACAAGCATGTTGGGCTTGCTGCCAAATAGGCTGTGGAGGGTCTGAATAACCTGCTGCTGATGGGGCCTGAAAATAGTATTCAAGAATCAGTAGGGTGAAGGAATAGTTCTTCTCTGCGACCTACTTAATTGCTGAAAGCTCTCTATCAAATTTCAGAGCCACCAAACCTAGTTTGTTGTCCTTGCCCGGCATCCGACTGTAGCCGATGGCTTTGAAGCGGCACAGATAGTTCTCCGGGGTGATATCCACGGGAGCCGCACTCTGCGAGTAGAAGAGCTTGCCGGTGCCCCACATGGCCTGCAAGTAGTTCCATTTCGCAATGATATTATCCCGCTCATCGCCGAAAATGGACACATTGAGAATGGCCTGGGCAAAAGCCTCGTCAGCGGAAATAGGGGCCGGCTGCTGCTGCGGCTGACCGAGCATGAAGCTGGTCCCACCGAATCCTCCGAAGCCCGGCGTCACTGTCGTAGTGGCTGGCTTGCCGAAGGCTGTAACAACGTGAACCAGGTTAGGAATACAAGTACAATGGGTAATTGGATAATTTGCGACTTACTGGATCCAAAAATACCGCTGCCAAAACCAGTGGTTGGCTGGCTGGTGGCGGTGCCAAAGCCACCGAAAGCCGGCGCCGAGGTTGTAGTGGCCCCAAAGCCTGCAAATCCACTTGCGGGCGCCACACTCGTCGCTGCCGGTTGGCCGAAACCACTGAAAGCCGGTGGCGCAGCACTGGTGGCCGGAGCACCGAACAAACTCGTCTGACTCGTTGCCGGAGCTGCGCCAAATCCACTAAATCCACCGCCGCCGAGTCCCGTGGTCGCCGTTGTTGTGGCCGCAGCCCCAAAGGCCGGAGCACTGCCAAAGGGCGAGGCCGTGGCACCAAAAGCAGGAGCAGCTGCTGGAGCCCCAAAAGCAGGCGTGGCGGTGGCAGCACCGAAAGCAGGAGCAGCACTAGTGGCCGCTCCAAAGGCCGTACCGCCGCCAAAGGCCGGTGTCGATGTCTGGGTACCAAACGCCGGCGCCGCTGTAGCCGGAGTTCCGAAAGCGGGCGCTGGTTGACCGGTGGCCGCAGCCCCGAAAGAGGAGCCGAAGAGACCGCCAGCTATAGGGCGGGGGAGATAAGGAAACAAACAAAAGGGGGTCAGTGATTTGGTAACTCAGCTTCCGCCTGTTGGGATCTTATCAGTGATTGCGACCGAATCTGGCATTAGTTTGTTGCGAACACTAAGCGGGGAATGGCTGTGTTACTGATACTCTCGTTTGTGGTGTTGGGCTTCGTCGGCTACGTTACCTACGTGATCCGTCAGAAGGGGTGAGCTTCTCTAGCTTCAGCTTCTTCTTAACCGACATAGCACCAACTCTCATCCCCGTCTCCTGCAGCATCGATCCCAAGGACATTCGCATCCACAGCCTGCAGGACGCCAAGAAGCTGCTGCAGCCGCCGCCAAGGGGCCAGGGGCCGCACAGATACCTGGAGAAGAGGGCTTGAGATACTCACTTTTGGCCGGCGTGCTCGTGGCTCCCAGCGATGTGTTGCCTCCGAAAAAAGACATGCTGCCGGGTTATTGGGCTTGAATCGTTGTCGGACTGTAGGGCTCGCCTTTCCGAAAGGCCTATTCACAAAATTGTGGATTTAATTTAATAAAACTAGTCTTAAGCCTAATAAACGTAAAAATTTGGCGCTTTTTGTAAAAAGGTGTGTGACAGTGTGCCCGCACCTTAACAACTAAAAAATTCTCACATTATGTTGTCCCAGCCCTGTTTTCTTTTATAAGCGTCCCATGGTATTCTAGCACGTTCGCGCTACGGTCACACGCACACGGAAAAATCGTGAAAATTCTACGCTACGGAAAACTACAAATCTCTAGAAACTCTACAAGCTAACGAAGAATTCGGAAACATGTCACTTTTCGGAGCGTTGATGGGTGACTTCGACGACGATCTTGGTCTGATGAAGTAAGTACTGGCGGAAGTATGAATACGGCAAGATTTTCTGCTGGCGCTCCTTCGGAAGCCCCATTGATTTCCATACGTGTATGTGCCTGAGCCCCTCTGCTGACACTTCTTAGAGGCGTGGACGGGCAGGCCAGCAGTTGCAAAAGATAGTGAAAACCAAGCTCTGGCCAGAATTAGGGAATGACGCTAATTAAAACCGCTAAACGCGAGGCAAAGCCTGCCAAAATTGGCATTTAACGTGTGCACGGGTGTGTGTTTTGCCAGTGTGCGTGTGTGTGCAGCATGCGTGAAGAGAAGACGTAATAATCGATAATTTGAATTGGGTGACCGCAGCAGGGAAATGCAGTTATTTCTTGAGGTCCAGAGGTCCAGGCTGACAAAGGCACAGCTTATCGGAGACAGCCCGTTTTGTGGGTTTTGTGGTCACAAAAACGGCTCCGTAGGAGGCGGGGCTTTTATCACCAAACTTGTCTCCTTCTGAGGACGGATTATTTTAGGGTTTTGTTGGTTGTCGAAACCATTTTTAGGCCCACTTTTATAATGATTGGCAATCGCAGGGAAAAAAAACATAGTAGGACATCAAACCAGAGACTCAGTATACCTAAAATGGATTTCAAGTAATAGGCAGCTGAGTATTATTCCAGACACTAACGCCTGTCTCGCCCGCAGCAACCATATGAATCACACCATGAATGCCATGAACATGCAGATGCGCTCGATGAACCGCCTGATGAGCTCCTTCATGCCGGATCCCTTCATGCAGGCATCGCCCTTCGATCCGGGCTTCCAGCAGAGCGCCCTGATGGAGCGCCCGCAGATGCCTGCCATGCCAGCCATGGGACTCTTCGGCATGCCCATGATGCCTAACTTTAATCGCTTGCTGAATGCTGGTGGGTATATGTGCATTTCCTCAAAAGATTCTTCTTTTAACCGAGATCCTTTAGATATCGGCGCCAATCCGGGAGCCTCATATTGCCAGAGCACCGTGATGACCATGTCCTCGGGCCCCGATGGCCGCCCGCAAATCTACCAGGCCAGCACCAGCACCAAGACAGGACCAGGCGGCGTTCGTGAGACCCGCAAGACGGTTCAGGATTCCCGCACTGGCGTCAAGAAGATGGCCATTGGACACCACATTGGCGAGCGTGCGCACATCATTGAGAAGGAGCAGGACATGCGCTCGGGCCAGCTCGAGGAGCGCCAGGAATTTATCAATCTGGAGGAGGAGGAGGCCGAGCAGTTTGATCGCGAATTCACCTCTCGTGCCACGCGCGGAATCGTGCAGCCAAGTCATCGTGGCGGCAGCGGAATGCAGGCCATTATGCCCGCCCGCCCGGCGGCCCACACGTCCACACTGACCATTGAACCGGTTGAGGATGACGACGAAGACGATGATTGTGTGATCCAGGAGCAGCAGCCGCTGCCAATGCGCTCCGTCGCCGGACGACACTTGCCCTCAGCGCCAACGGGACCGCACAGCAGCAGCAGGTGAGTGCGAACGAATCCTCGTCCAGATGGGGGGAGGGTTCCTGTTCCCGTTTCGCGTGATTGTGTAGGAGGATTAGCCGAAATAGCAAGAAACCCGAAAGATTTCCCGAAACTAACCCCTATCCCTCCCCCTCTGCAGCAAGAGACACTTTTGCTAAATTGAATCGTTTGTATTTACTTGCAGATATAATTACTAAATCTAAAGTACATACACAGTATATATTTTACTAACTATCTGAGCAATCAGCAATATAAATTTCTGCTAATAACATTCCCAACTGCGTTCCAAACGAAACGAAACGAATCGAATCGAAATCATATATAATTGCCCGGCACAGAGGTAGGCGGCACACTGAGTCCAGCTCAGGTTCTTTCGTTTGTTCCGTTTTCGTTTTGCCCCCGACTCCCCTCTTTTCTTCGCTCGCCACGATCTCACCCTTCACTCAAGACATGGGACACTGAAGCAGCTAGTATTGCCCCCAAACTTTTTCTCTCCCAAACACCGATTGTTGTAATCTTTTCCAAACTTTTCTTCGACTTGATTCCATACTACGACAACTACGACACTACGAAAAGCAGCAGCGTCCCAGCACCAACAGCAGCAGCAACATCTTCACCACCAATCTACGATTTAACAAACGGCCACAACAACAACAACAACTACGTGAGCTCGCGTCGCTCGTATCTGCGAAATGGCCACGGCCAGCATGGCCTGGCCACTCCCCGTCGACCACTGCGTACGCCACCATCCTCGCCGCTGGCCACGGTGTCCAGCGGCAGTCACAGTTTCGCCGCCTCGCCAAGGTTTGTTCAGCTGAGAGCCGCCGATAGACTACGTTATGTTCCGGTTTCATGGTTAAAATAAGCTTCGATCATCATGCACTCCAAAAACTGCTTACGAAAATTGCTAATCCAATCAGGCTTTGGACTTCGGCAGCTGCCGAAGCTTAATTCGAAGGATTTATGGTCCGATCGAAGGCTTTCAGTTGAGGCCTACATTTTAGCAATTCACTCAACGATTTGCTATTGTTTATATACCATTTAATCAAGTGTATTAACGACTTCTCGCTCTCTCTTCTCTTCTCCATCCAACATCTTGTACCTATCGATTTATGCAGAGATTGGCGTCTATATAATTCGCGGCACTATCGCAAGTAGAGCGATCGAGAACCAAAAAACACGATTAAAACGAACGAAAAGTATATGCTTATCCTGATAATTATATATCATATGTAATCTAAAACAACGACATGAACCAAGAACACGGCTCACGGCGGGCCTCGACGTAACCACATGCACCACACTCTACTAACCGAAAGGCGGCGCCGCTCCGTTCCACTCCGCTACGCCTCCTCATCGTTCGCCACAAGAACTGCGTTACAACAACAGCATCTCCGAGAGCTACTACGTGTAAGGCCGCCACACTCCCACTCTCACACACACACATCTATCTCTATCTGTCTGCATTTAATCCGTAAACCGCGAAACGAATCCCCTGCGACTGCCCCTGCGACGGCGACGGCGACGATAATTGGCAATCGACGACGCCTAACAAAATTCTAACAATGTTGCTGCTGCTGCTGTTGCTGCTGCGCCAAAGCTCCACTGCGACTATAATCCTACGACCTACGATCATCAGCATCCGCTTGCTCATTTCACCCTCCATTATCATCATTCCAATGCCCCTCCTCCTGTCATTAAATTACCAACTTGCGTTTGAATTGGCCTGTGTACGAATGATTATCTTTGTCTATCCTTTTGATTTTTGTCTGCCCCCAGGCTCTGGAAATTGTTGCCATAACTAATGAGTATTCTTTTTGTTCCACGACCAGCATACACCCACATCCCTATGCCACACAAGCCACCGCCCATTCGCGGCGCCAGCAACGGGGAATGAAGCAACAGCAACACCAGTATGTAGACGAGGATCCAGAGGTGGCCACCGTTAAAGCGACCAAGCGTAGCAAGAAGCACTAGTGGCGGCGTCCACGAACATATACACTCAAACACAGTGGGAAGCAAGCGTTAGACCTGTTCCAGAAGGACCCTTATTTTATGTCAAACAAAAACCGAAAACATTTTGAACTATTTTCCGCGAGTTGTTCTT
This sequence comes from Drosophila diplacantha, assembly GCA_018874655.1. Classification (NCBI taxonomy): domain Eukaryota; kingdom Metazoa; phylum Arthropoda; class Insecta; order Diptera; family Drosophilidae; genus Drosophila; species Drosophila diplacantha. Next base: position 1,478 of record JAEIIO010058739.1, on the reverse strand, counting down.
GCGTGCGCACTTGACAACTTCGTAGTCTTGATGGCCACGCAGGATGCAAGACACTACCAATACACAATACATTAACGAATGTGACTGTTCAACGCCAACCAAGACACTTTCCACAACACCTTGCACCTTCTCGCAAAATCAAAATTGAATTGAAAATGAAAATGAAATGGGCAGTGAAATGAGACCCTAAAAATAAGTTCAAATTATAATATTGGTTAATTCTCCAGTTTCTAGATTTTGTTTAAGCTTTAATTGTAGTAACCCGGTCGAGGATCCCATGTAAAGAGGGAAGCAGCTGGGGCAAAGGCTCCACACAACAACAACTATAATTAATCCAATCCAATCCCAATTACATGTAATTCGTAAGGCTTAAGTAAATGTTGATGTGAATTTAATTAAACGGTAATTACATTATATTAGTGAATCCCGAGGAGTGTCTGTGTTTTACTAACTAAACTAAGCTAATAGCTCCTCTCTGACTAGTCCACCATCTCCATTTGCGTCTCCTCCGACTCCCGCCAGTTGCGCTGCACCATCTCCACCAGCTGCTTCCAGAACACCGTCTGCCGGAGGTAGTTGGCCAGGCAGGCTAGGATAAAGATCAAGGCCAGGCCCAGATAGTAGTCCGTCTGCACCACCGGTACATTGGACAGCGGCTCGGTGCGCGTACGATTGAATATGCTCGGGTGGATGCTCTGCGGGTCCACCGTCTTCACGTTCGTGTGACGCATGATGAAGCGAGCAAAGCTGCGCTTCTCCGAGTCGGACCACGAAGGATCGTACTTAATCAGTGGCCTGCCCTGGTGGAAGATCATCAGTGTAGGCAGCGATACGATCCCAAACTCAGCATTAAATCGTCCAAACTCATAGGCATCCACATAGGCGATGGGCAAGGTCGGAAAAAGATGCGGCAGCAGGTTCATTAGGGGAGCCACCCGAGCACACTCCAAGCTGGAGGCTGTGCAGAAGTGAACGACCACACAGCTGCCAGGCTCGTGACGCTTGGTGGCATTGCCCACGGGCTTGAGCAGGCCCACAATCTCCTTGGCACTGTGCATCATAAGCAGCCCGGGCTCCGCATCGGTTACGTTCTCCGGCTGCAGGCATTTGATCAGGATGGGTGGCTTCCTCACCGGCGGCACCTGGGCCAGGTGCTGGATGTGCTCGTCGTCCGGCGTACAGGTGTGTCGATCCTCGAGCAGGGCAAACGTCTTAAAGCTGTAATGGCACTGGCCCCGGGATATGCCCAAGGATTCCCCCGTGCCATTAGAGTAGAGGCCAAAGTAGTGGAGGGCGCTCAGCAGACCAGAGAGCTCCGCCTGGGCTCGACCAGCACTCACAACTGTTGGGATATGGAAATGTTAATATGTGAGATACTAAAATTGAGGAATAAAATCACTTACCAAACAATAACAAGTAAATTTTAAGCATTTTGACGTTGGACTGAACAGCTGAGAAATAGTAAGGATGTACTGGGA
>JAEIIO010058626.1:0-10693 GCA_018874655.1 Drosophila diplacantha | reverse complement strand
TTCAAGTCGTTTTGGTGTTTATTAACATTTATTCCTTGAACAAAAAGGGAACTAACTAGCCAATGCCCCTAAAATAATCTTCAGAATCAATCACCTTCATTTTTCTGATGAATTCAATTTTATACAAATTCGTAGTCTTCCGATCAACGTTCCTAGGGCATCGAATCATTTCGTCTAGTGCCGGCATTCAAGTATGTATGTACCTCAAAAGCCGGGAAAAATAACTCAAAAGATACCAGTTGCATGCGAGTAATCGGGATAAACAGCTGTGGTCTATTTACAAACACCGAGCTCTATCTGCGCAAACTCCGGAGCAGGCTTCAGATGGTAAATATTTACGTCGGTCAGAGGAAAACAAACACTTGTTGGAAACCGCCCGGTAAGTGCGGAAAATGTGAGATAAACACGCGATATGCGCATGTCCTACTTCGGAACAGCTGTTCTCCGAAGCTGCTGCCCGGGGTGGGTGGCAAAAGTGGGTCAAGTGCCCAACCCCTAACTTTAATTTTCCCAGATTCCTTCACATTTACTAAGAATTTCGATACAATACTTGAGATTTAACGAAAATAATATATTTATGATGTTTTTAGCAAACAACCGCTCTATAAATTTGGGTAAATACTTTATAAATAGGCAAATTTCCTTGAGTGGGGGTCAAACTGCAGCCAACAGATAGCTGAACTTTTGCACAGATACACACCACGAACTCAGTTTAGTTATAGAGATTTTTCTTCGTGGACGTGGCTTGCTGTAAAACCCGTAAAAAATTGCAAATCTTTTGAAAAAACTAACAAATTTCGAGGTAAATTTATGAAAAATATACTCAGCAGTCCCCTAAGCATCCATGGTACATGAAACTTCCAAGTTATCTATGGAGAAAATCCAGCTTTTAAGTATTTTATGTTGGGATGGCATACAAGGATTGGCATATTACGTCATTCTTAGTGTTAATTTTTAGAAATCTGCGTTAATATTTAATTGCAGAATGCGAAGTCCCTCGGCAGCAGTTTCGGCAATGCGAAGGATTTGTCTGATATAATGACTGGCAGCTTCAAGGTGCAACTCATCAACATGGGCACTCGTGCTGCCGCCTGTGAGTGGTCCCCAGAAGTCTCAACTTGTCGAGCTGCTTAACTCAATTCGTTTCCCTTACAGTTCAGGCAAAATTGAGAGCCCTTCATGAATACCATGTACGTCTATTGCACAACGTCTTACCCGCGCCCTCTGGCGTAGATATTGCTAACAATATCAAATATTTTTCTCAAACTCTACTAAGTAAGTGGATTGTTTATTTATGATATACTATATAAAAGAGTTGTCTTAATACGCTGATATTTTCACAGCTGTCCTTAAGGATGTGCGCACCTCGCCGCACGAGCTTATACGCGATCCCCTCGAAGATCCCACTCGCATGTCTGCCTATCCCAATCTCGAATATGGCAATCTATACAACGCTCTTACTATGCTCATTGATGTGGCACCTTGCATCCAGTACGGACAAATCGGTGAGATGAAGATAACCTACGTAATTCGATATCTTTGCTATATTAACCTGACGTATTTGTATAGTTTTTGGAAAAGCCCTCCTGCAATGCCTAAGCTGCATCCTCCCCTTTCTCGACAAGGATCTTATCGATAATCTACCCTACCTGGTCAGCTCTACTATATCTGTTCTACCGCCAGCTTTGCACCAGGACATTGTCAACGCTTTGTGCTACTATATCCTGCCCTTTACTATAAGTAAGTTCGACTGGAAATAGTTAAGAATACAAATATCCTTTCGACATAAAACACGAAATTCAAGAAACATTAAAGAATTAACAGCTCATCGGATATTTAGGTATTGAAATAATGAATTTGGTTATCCGAAGAGAGATTTCATTATAATTTCATTATTAATAGATAATAACCCTACCCTTTTCGATTTTAATTATTTTACAAACCCAGCCCGTCGCAGCTCCGACGAGCAGGAGTGTCAAGCCTGCCAGTCCGTGTCCTCCGTGATCATGATGGTGCTGCAGTACTCCAACAACCCGGCACACCACTGCCAGCTGCTGGAGTGTCTGATGACCCTCAAGCACAACGTGGTCAAGGACATCCTCTGCGTGGTGGCCTACGGCACCGCTGTCTCCCGGTCCTCGGCCGCCAAGCTCCTTTTCTACTACTGGCCCGCCTTCGACGCCAATCTCTTCGACCGGAAAGTTCTGCTTTCGAAGCTAACTAGTGAGTTAACACCTCTAATAAACATTGAATGGGGTCTCTTAATTTGAATTTAAATTATAAGTAAGTTTTTAGGGAACATAACTGATAACCTTACTAATACTGTTTATTGCGCATTCTCACTTAAATTCCATCCAGACGACCTGGTGCCTTTCACCTGTCAGCGGGAGCATTGTCCGAACGCCGGGAACGCAGAGGCAGCCAAGGTGTGCTACGACCACAGCATCAGCATCACCTATGCGCCGGACTGTCCGCCGCCGCTCTACCTGTGCATCGAGTGCGCCAATGAAATCCACCGCGAGCACGGCAGCCTCGAGTTCGGCGACATCCTCCACCCCATGCAGCAGGTGTCCATGGTCTGCGAGAACAAGAACTGTCGCTCCAACGAGAAGTCCGCCTTCTCCATCTGCTTCTCCACGGAGTGCGCCAGCTTCAATGGCAACCATCCCATTCGCTACTGCAGCCAGTGCCACAGCAACAGGCACAACTCCCGCCGTGGCGGCGACCACGTGGTGCACCGCAGCCTGCAGCCCGCGTGGCAGATGGACCCCGAGATGCAGATGCACATGGTCGAGTCGGTGGTGAGTCTGCTGCGCGAGGCTAAGCCGCTGAACTTCGAGCCGGGCAAGGAGTCCTCGTCTTCCGATGCCAAGAAGAACGGCTCCGCGCTCACCGCCGACAACATTTCTCTCGAGGAACGGCAGCGGTTGGGCCGCTATGGCATCTGGCTGCTGGTGGGTCGTTGCACACCGACCGCCGACACACCCGTTGAGGTGCTGGGCAGGATCCTGAGCATGCTCTTCCACTGGTTCCATGTCACCGCCTATTCCTACGACGGTAAGTATCCCACGGAATCCTCATTGGCAGCAACTAATGATTGCTTACAGCTGCCGGTCAGGTGGAGAGTACCATTGAGAAGCTAAAGGTAGATCACGTGTGCAACTGGCTGAAGGAGATATGTCGCATCCACTACAACGTCTTCATCTCCTGCCTCCTGCCCCATCCCCCCGAGTACGCTCGCGTCGGTGGACACTGGGAGACCTTGGCGTCGCGTACCAGCCACCTGAAGGAGGGGCTCCAGCGGCTAATCTGTCTGGTGCCGTACGAGGTGATCACCTCCGAGATCTGGGACTACGTCATGCCGCACTGGATGGAGGCCATTACCAACGACGTGGCCGAGAAGGAGCTCAACGAGCTGAAGATCGTGCTGAGCAAGATCCTCGATCCGGAGATGTCGCCGCTGGGGTTCGATGCGAAGACCATGTACAACTTTGTGGCCATTCGATTCGAGAAGACCACGGCCAAGGTGCAGCAGCAGGCCCTCCACTGGCTACAGATCCTCACCAAGCTAGAGATTCTCATCCCATTGGTGCAGCTCTTCGCCATGTTCGGGGACGGAGTGCGCATCATGAAGTACGGCATCCAGCACGAGTTGATGCGCGAAAAGGATGCCCAGTCTCAGGCCAAGGCCCCTAAGACTCCATGCAAGGAGAGCAAGGAGACCAAGGCGGACATGGCAAATCCCCCCAGACGCAGCTCTATTTGTGAGCCAGCCAGGAAGTTGAAGAACAATCAGTGAACTAATAGATTTCCCTTTCCCACAGCTCCTGTCGTGGAGGACGACTCGGGCAACACATCTGCTATTTCGGATGACGAGGCTCCCACCAACCGCCACACGGAGTTCTCCACGGACGCTGAGCACAACCTCACTTGCTGCATCCTTATGCTGGACATTCTGCTGAAGCAGATGGAACTACAGGACGTGGAGCAGCACATGGGCATCCACACGAGCGTCTGCGAGAATGTCTCGCGGCTGATCAAGTGCATGGTCACAGCGGCTCGTGTGGGTCTCAGCAGCCATGTCTGCGCCCTGAAGGTAATTGAGATCTATAAATAATATCAAAATAAGTATTTTTAAATCCTTCTGAAACGATTTCCAGGTGGCGGAATGCGCCTACTGCGAGGCCTCGATCATGTGGCATCAGCTCTCCACTAAATTAGTCCAGTTCATGGCTCCCCTGAATCCTGTCAGGCCACCAGATGTAGGTCAACCCTGTAGACTCCTGCATTTACTATCAATTGAATGTAATTTGTAGGTTCCCATCGAGGACATCATCGAGGAGGAGAAGTCCTCCCGCAAGTCTCCGCCGGAATCTGACAAGGAAAAGACCCGGGATCGAGATGTTTCCCTATCGATGGCGCCGCTCCCAATACCCCTGGGTCCCCTAGGAGGATTCGCAGGTAAATCCAAGACTTTCCCCAAACCATTTTCTTATCTGAAGCCCCCGATACGAATCCCGGTTGTAACATATAAACTGTCTGTAAAGACCCGCCCCAGTTTCTATCCCGAAAACCCATAAAAATCCACCTATAAATAAAGTTCCCACCGTAACAGTAAAGCAGTGAAACGTCACAAAAAAGTAGCTAATTGTAGACAGTACCTCAGAATGGACCATACATATATAAAATAAAATACATAATTCGGGCGGATGGTATGGAGTGACGGCTCGCCCCGTCGAGCCGTCGAGCGTCCTTGTAAACAGCCCGATTTAGCCTAAAAACCCACGTTAAAGTGCAAACCGAACTTTGTTACAACCTTCAACTAGATACCTGCACTGCTATGCCTGTAAACTTCTTACTTGACCCAGCTAAACAATCCCCAGACTAAACCGATCCCAGAAGTATGAACTAACCACCATCTAAACGATCATCCGTGAGGCAACCATCACACCCATCACCCCATCACCTGTATTTATCTGTTTCAACCATAACTATTTGTCTATCTTGCTATCTCTCTCTACATAAATATGTATATCTGTTTCTCTCTCTCTATCTCTAACATATTCTACTGCGCGTCTGCCTGTACTGTACAAAATAACCTAACTAACGCTGTCTCTCTCTTTCGCTCGCTCGCTCGCTCGCACCCTATTCCGCGCGTACGAAACTGTCCGTCTCTGTCACACTCTCGAAAACTTCTCGCCTATACCCAATATATATAATATCTACAAACCAATGTCGACTCATGAAAACTGCAAAACTAATACCAAACTAAATTTAAACTCTATCAATCATTATCAGATATCTTTAAGCTAGATCAATTCTTTTCAGACGATGGAAAAATTATTATAATGGCAGGTGATGCACCAACAGCAAATGTTTCATTCGTTACAAACAAAAAACAAAAATCAAGAATACGAATTACACATTAACATTACATTATGAAGCATTTTTTGCAACATTTCGATTTCGTTACTCAACTCAAACAACAACTTTTATTAACCTAACATTACGACACCAACAGAAAAATCACACAGAAAAAGACAACAATAGTTTCGCTCGATCACTCAAACTCTTTCCCACAGCCCACACACAACTCTCCAGGAGCTGATCATATATTGCGCCATCGCCAGCCCTATATAATCCAGGGTTCAAAGGAAATATTATCCAAAGATTGTAATATTTCGTAAAATACAAAGTATATTGAAATTCGTATTTATTGGCATCCAGCATTTTGCTATTAAAATTTCTATCGTTCCACCAAAAAGGTGCTTGATCAATGATCGCGTAACAAATGAACAGCTCCGGTATCACTGTTTAGCACTCCTAGAGTATTTGATTTGGAATAACCAAGCTTTATATCCAGTAGACCTCCGTAGCTTGACCGTCCCTAGTGAGTTAAGTTCCGTTTTGCCATAGATCGATTTTCCCTCGGTTCGGTTGAACTCATTCCCCGACACACAGAACTGCGAGTTTAAGTCTTAACACTGCAAGCACAGAATACAACAATCTGATTTTTTAATCGAACTTTGATTTCCCGGTAGGCGGTACTTGGTTCAAATCAACTTGGTTAAAAATCAGTAACGTTTATGATCCGCGTAGATCCCGCAATTGGCAGTAAATGAAACCACTTGTTGAAAAGTTCTGCATGAGATACTTTCAGAGAAATTCATTTGTTCCACCTTTCCTTAAAACACATAGGACTTCTATATGTATGTACTTGGATGCATGATCTATTTGTGAATGCCAATCAGTTCTGTGTTGACCACTAAAGCCAACTTCATTTTAGCTGGACTCGCCTCCCGATCAGTCCAGTTCCGACTCTAATCCTGTTTTATGCTTCTCTTTACAAAGGTCCTGTGCCGGTGGCCGTGCCCCAACCAGAACCCCACTCCGTGGGCGGAGTGCTCGTCCACATGCCCCACGTCTGTTCCGTATGTATTTCGCTCATAAGCAGTTCCAAGACACCTTATGTTCTTTAGTTGTCACTCCTTTATTGACGACCATAATCGAATTAAAAAGTTCTTAACACACAACAACAAAAAATATATAAAAATAATAAAATAAAAATATTATGCGTTGACTGTAGGTATATTCAAACACTCTACATATAAATATATCTACTCTATATATTTGCTATAAATATTCAAATTAATTACAGCAACAAAGCAATACTAAGTTAAAGTGAGCATTCCAGTTGTTTTATTTCCTCGACACACAGTCTGTTTCAGTTGATCTTGTGTTGTTCCGTAACACAAATTCGAATTCAGTGTTTTCGTTTCCCAACAATTGACCATCGATAAGAGTCCAACGATTATACAAACGTTTTCATTTCTTCACATATTTTTTATAGAATAACGAATATGGGCATTCAGTTGATAGTAATGAATTGAGAAAAGTTCACGCCACAGACGAGGTACTTTGTGCATTCTTAAAAAGAAATACCCAACAAAAAGACAAACAATTCAACCAACAAAAGCTATACAACTTTGTTTTGACCTTGAGTTCCTTTATTTGCCCAATTATGAAACCTTCCTCCGATTCGATAATTGTATAATTCTTTTTTCAATATCTATACTTGTTTATGTCCAGTCAAAATTGTAATCTTCGTGTTAAGTGTAAATAAGTGTACAGAGTATTTTCTTGCTATTGATTAAGTTTTATTTATCATTTAACTTGATTAACCATGCTATTTTTATTGAAGTTTTTTTGTGAAAGCAGCCTTAGAGGAATTGCTAAAGCACTCTAGTGGAGTTTTCAAATCTTAGTTAGCCCTAGAGGCATTTTAGCTGAAATCTAGGTTCTAGGAATTACCAATCTAGAAAGAAGTAAAGTGTCCTTAGTTTATGAACGTATAATCTTTTATTTTTGTGGTTCATTACTAGAGGAAAGACTAGGTCGAAAGACATCATACATGGCATCTGGAAAAGTGTTTTCTTTTGAGAAAGTCTCCACAGTTGAGCTTCTTGACCAGAATAATAGAGACCTTATTCATAGTTTTTATTACTAGTTTTGTTAATTACTTTTTCAACTACTGTGTCTCAAAGTATCTTGTATGTGTGTGAAAATAAATTACAAGTTATCGTAAAACGAACCAAAATCGAATAACAAATTTCTTAAGTGTACATTTTATTTGTCAGTTTCAACTTTACATACTTTTGTTAACATGTAAATATTGCGTTCCTTGCTAATTTGTTCACATAATTCTCCTAATTTTAAAAAGCATGCTCAATGTACAGCACTGTCACCCCTGCCCCAGCCACCACGAGAGACATACAAGATATTATAAATATTATTCACAGCAATGCACCGAAAATGTATCGAGTTTTTTGCAATTTTAAGTGTGTTCTGTACAAATTTTGATGTAAACTATTTTGTTACCTTATCGAATACTCGTCCTGAGACGCCCCGAGGAGTGTAAATGAAATGTCGAAACTCCCCGAACATTGCATTTGTCTTCATGTGTTGTTTATAAGGAATGTAACATACCGCACACACCACGTAACCCGTGTATATATACGATGTAAACCTGTGTAGATGCGCGGCCCAAGCCCCCGAGTGTTAATCCCCTGCCCCTTGTCTCGTGCAGATCATGACGGCCACGGTAGAGACAGTTTCAGAGCAGCTCGACCTGGCCTCCATCCTGCCCACCGACAGGGCCATAGCTCGAATCCTCTCGGACGCGGACGTGGGCAGCGCCAATGTCAGCGTCACCCGGGCCTCGGTCATGGGCGAAAACGGTGCCAATGGCGGAGCAGCGTGTGGCGGCGGAGAGAATGGCAGCGGTTCCGAGGAGGAAGAGGAGGAAGAAGACAGCGATGACTTCTGGCACACCTCTGTCGGCAAGTTCAAGTTCACCCTGGACACGCTGCCCCAGCCCCTGCAGTACATACATCAGCTGCTGACGGTACGAACTGCATTGTATTATCCTAGAATCCTGTTATTGGAATAGATATAATCTAGATGTGATATCCTTAACCGAGAGATCAAAAGTTTCGCCTTTAGTTGTACCAAAAGCGATATCTCTCCTTACACAATTTTCCCCCACAGGAAATCCCCACCATCAAAAAGCCGGAGATCCTCTACTACGTGCTCCAGTGTCTCAACACAATGGCCCTTCATGGCGATGCTCTGGCTAAGGCCGCTCGGGAGCAGCGGGGCTTCTTCATCTGGTGCCAGGAGAATCTGCTGATCAAGAAGTAAGTTCAGTCCTAACCCCCACGAAGATCTAATGACCAGCAAATCCCCCTCAGCCTGTGGGAGCTGTGCAACGCGGAGCACTCGCACATCTGCCAGGTGGGCGTGCCCCTGCTGCTGCACTGCATCACGCTGCCACTGGGCTCCGATGTCTTTTGGCGAGTGGTGCAGGAGGCCTTCCACGACACGGACTGGCGTGTCCGCTTCACGGCAGTGGAGCGCGTCACCGTTATTACCCGGTTCATGGACTCGACACCCCTGCGCTCCGAGGTGGGTCTGCAGACGGCGCTGGCCACCGCCTTCTGCCACCTGATCGCCAGCATGGACGACATCAATGTGTATGTGGCGCAGCGGGCGACCCTGTACATCGGGACCATCCATGACACGGCAATACGGTCGCTGCTCTTCTGCCTGGAGTCGCAGTTCGATCTGTTCATCGTGGACCGGCCGGTGGTGCTCCAGTCGGTCTACCAGCTGCACAACTCGCTCTCCGACCGCAAGATGCTCGGCTGGGAGTTCTTCCTCAACCGCTTCGACACGCTCTTCGTGGAGGCTCAGATCAGCCTGGAGAAATGCGGCGACATCTCGTACCTGCGGGACCTGCGCAACTCGGACAATGGCAGCGAGGCGCTCTCGGCCAAGATCCAGAAGGCCCGCGAAGCCCTGAACCAGTCCGACACCAGCGGCAGCATGGCCAAGACGCTCAGCGCCTCCTTCGGCACCAAGTGGCCCTACAAGCGGACCATGTCCGCTCCGGCCAGCATGGCGCCGCGTCAGGACAGCAAGTTTGGTGAGTTCATCGTAGCGATGAGGAGGGATTCCTACTACAATTCAGCCATTCCCCCTCTCCTTGCAGTGCCCGAGAAGGAGAAGATCTACAGCCGGCAGGTGTCTGCGCCGATCCTCAAGCGGAAGACCTCGCGCTTCGGACTGGGTCAGTTCCTGGGCAGTAGTAGTGGGGGTGCCTCTGGCAGCAGCCAGGCGGCGAATCCAGCAGCAACGGCCGCGGGCTCCACACGACCCAAACCGCCGCCTTGTCCCGTCCACCACACCACGGCCTTTCCCTACCACCACCACCATCCGCACCCTCACGCCCACCCACACGCACACCCACACCACCCCTACCCACACCACCACCACATGTCACATCATCATGCCGGTAGTAGTGCACACGTAGCCACCAGTTCCTCCTCCGCCGGCATGGTCTCGGCGCACAGCCAGAGCCACCAGTACCTAGTGCACTGCGTGCCGCCCAGCCACCACAGTCCGATGCCCACGCTGCAGGAGGCGGAGACGCTGCTGCGCTCCCAGGCGGCCGCCGATGCAGCCGCAGCCAGCGGATCTTCCGCCCCGGAGGCAGCGGAAGCCGCAGGAACGGGAGCAGCTGCGGGAGTTACCAGCAGCAGCACAGGGAATCCAATTATCCCCCACTCCTTCCACTCCCACTTCCAAAAGCACCCTTCAGCCCCCAATTTGCTGCCCCAGCAGCCAGCCATCGCGCCGGCCCCCAGTCCCAGCCCCTCGACTCTGGCCTTCCCCCTGCACTGCACCTGCGATGCCGCACCCCATTCGCATCCCCAGCTCTCGGGTGCGGCGGCCACCGGCGGCACGGCGAACCCAGGTAGGTGCTAGAGCATGTGTGTCCCCGTATCTCTGTGTTTGCTCTGTGTGACTCCTTCCTTCAGTGGTGTCTGATGATCGGTGTCTTAGCGGAGAAAGTAATGTGTGGTGTGCCACTCATAAGGGATCTGGGATCCTGACTGGTGCCGAACCTAGTTTAGAAAACATAATTGAAATATATTACAATATATATTCTTAATATAGCTTATAATTGATATCTTTAATATAGGTCTGAAGAGTTACAAAATCTTGCCTTTTCAATTTATAATTTATTCTTGCATTTTATAAATCCTTTTTTTCGTAAGAAATTGCAATGAAACTTCAGAGCCTCGACTTAAAGAAAAATTGGGTGGAAGTTTAAGTTGAAAAGAAAGTTATT
>JAEIIO010057150.1:0-13342 GCA_018874655.1 Drosophila diplacantha | reverse complement strand
CATACCCGTTCTGGTCACAACCGCATTTCTCGTGATGGACATCCGCCTACAGATCGAGATTAACATACAGTCGGGGCAATTTGTGAGTTGAAATCTTTAAGAATTGAATTTACCTTGCCACAAGCTGGCTGATTTTCCTTTTTCGTGCGCTCTTGTGAATTGTTCCTAAATTATTGCCTTTAATACTTTGCTCCAGACACTTGAGCCACGAATCTGGAATCTCTAGTTTTTGCTTTCCACCTCTTCTCTAAATACCTTAATATTTTCAACAGAACCCCAGCGATCTGGACGACGATGATGCCATGGGTGCCCACGATCACGGCATGGATGACAGCGGGAGTGACAGCTACACGGATGATCTCGAGGAGTACAATAGCGAATACACCAACGATGATGGCAACAATAGCGAGACTTCTCACTACAGCATGGACATCTACGATCCCTGGGGCTCCGACTGGGAAGCCGAGGATGAAGTCGAAGCTGCCATGACTCGGTACCCAGTTTTAAATTAAGCGTAATTGGGCCAGATAAGCTAGCTTTATATTATGTACATGTATATACTCAACAATATCGAACCCCTAATACTAATATTTAACCATTTCATGCAGTCAAAATAAAACAATCATCCTTAAGGGCATCATCGGATATATATTCCGTTTACATATAGAGTTTGATTAGCTCGTCGCTCACAGCAGACGGCGTTAGAATTCCCAGATCGGTGAAGAGCAGTGTGATATAGACGGGTGGCGTGTAGTCCACCAATGGGTGCACTTTGCTGACATCGTTGAGGTGCTTCCGGGAGTACTAAATAAGAGCAGTTTTAGTCAGATTTTAAATATAGAAAAAACACAAACCCACTTTATACTCATCGGGCAGATCCCGCTGGTTTAGTGGATATAGACGAGAGAACTTGAAACTCTCTGAAAGGACGTAAAAGGGCTTCTTCATCTCGCGGGCGCATAGGCCCATGGTGTAGGAACCAATTCTGTTGATAATGCCGCCACTTTCCACAACTGCTTCAGCGCCTACCATGACAAAGTCCACTGATTCCATCACATAACCGGTGGCTGAGTCCAGAATCAAAGTGCAATCAATGCCAGCAGCTTCCAGTTCCCGCACCATCTCTTCGCTACATGCGAAAAGGGTTATTGGTTGGATTTTTGAGGGAAATTTTGTTTACTCACCCGGGGTTTCCAATACCGCCTTGTGTCACATATACATGGAAGGCCTTTTTGTTTTGCGATGCGGTAATCAGAGCCTTGAGAACCACACGGGATCGGGAGTGTGTTAATATGCGGCATCCATCACTGATGAACCGCTGAGCCTGGTGGGCAATTACCTTTGAAGGGGTTATAGGGGTTAATTTACGAAGGACTTTAATTATCGAGTCTAACCTGCCGTGAGTTAAGCAGCTTGGTAAGAAAGATCTTGCCGCGATGCAACATGATCTGGCGACACTCCTCCATATGCTTGTCGTCCAAGCTGAGCGTAATAAACCGGCAGAAGAGCTCTCCGGCGGATACGATGGCGGCAATGGACAAGTCTGTGTTCCGCATGGCGGCCACCGCTTCCCGCATGGTTGTGTGTAGGATGTGAATGGTGCCAACTGGGAAATATGACCCCAAGGACAAATGTAAATGGTAATAGTAATGATAATAAAGACAAACATACACTGTTTCTTTTCCAGGATCATTAGCAGAGTCTTAATAGCCGCTATGCCAGAAGAAAGGTCCTTGTCCTCCTCCAGTAGCTGCAGGAAGTATTTGACGACATCTAAATAAGGAAATGTATATTTATAATTGATTCAGGGTTGATAAATATATTTATATTACCAAAATTCGGATTATTTTCCGTAATTTGTGGCATTTTATCGAAATTATAAGAATCCGCCAGTTACTGCACGTCAACAAAATTGAACAGCTGCTTCTGCCAGAAAACAGCTGAGCAAAACAAAATTTCCAAACACCATCAGATAACATTTGGGCCTTTTCCAACACACTGCACCGGCTTAGAGTGCTGCAAAAGGTTTTCGGCCGGCACAAAGTGTTGGAAAGCGCTGCGATTGTGCCCGAAACGTAAACAATCAAAAATTGTTTATTTTCGTTTATTTCTCGGCATAAAATCGAAACTAAATCCACAGCATGAAATTCAAGTAAATCGCCGGCAACGCAAGCGAAGAGTTCCACGTGAGTCAGCAGCAAATAGACATCGACGGGTAAGGACCGATCCCCAACAGTGGAGCCATGTTCAAACTGGAGTCCTACATCACTCCGATTCTGCTGAACTACGTGGCCAAGTATGTGAAGAACTTCCGCGACGAGGATGCCCAGGTGTCGCTATGGGAGGGCGAGGTCACCTTCCAGAATTTGGACCTGCGGCTGGAGGTGCTCGAGGAGGAGCTCAATCTGCCCGTGGAACTGGTCTCCGGCCACATCCACGAGCTGAGCATACAGGTGCCGTGGATGAAGCCAATGTCCGAGCCGGTGAAGATCGTCATTAACACGATCGAGTTCGTGGCCAAGCTGCCGGACAGCGAGAGTAAGCAGCGCCGCGCCTCTTTCCAGAAGGAGCAGCGCCGCAAATCGAAGCGAGCATCTGCAGAGTCGGCGGACCAGTCGCCCAAGAGCCCTGCCCCGGCCAGCAACTCCAGCGTAGTGAACAAGATCATCAACAACATCACGCTGCAGTGCAACAACATCATACTAAAGTATGTCGAGGACGACATCGTAGTGTCCATGAATGTACAGTGCCTAAACTTCACCTCCGCGGGCGAGGACTGGAAGCCCACCATGGTGGACGTGCATCCCGTATCTGTGGTCATGAGAAAGTTGCTGCAAATATCCGATTTGACCATATGTCTGGATAAGCGGAACACTGCCGGCCGGATTGAGGTGTGCCAGGAGCCGGTTCTCTATCGCTGCAGCCTCGAGTGTCGCGTGCTGCGCAAATACAACGCCAACACTGTGAGCACCTCGAGCACCACACGCGTGGCTGTGTTGACTAAGGCGTTGGACATCAATGTGTCCTCTCTGCAATTCCCAATGGTAATGAGACTGGTGAAGTTGCTTATCGAACTAAAACCGGTCGCGTCTGAAGAGGAACCGCCGAGCCCAGACGACCAGACAGAGGAAGCGAGCGAGGGCCACGCGGCACAGCAAAACGCCGAGCCCCCTGGACAGAGTTTGCTCTGGTGGGCCTGGAACATGTTGCCCAGCTTTGAGGCTGAGGTGCCTGCTAACGTCTGCGACGAACGGGTCGGCCACGCCTTCGACATAGGCATCTACGCCGAGGAGCTAAACTTTCAGCTCAAGAACTCTGAGTACTTCACCGACCACAGCATGGGCGGCATAACACGGATACGCTACACCCCTATCCTGCGGATCAGCCTGGGCGGGCTTTATTACGAGCGGACGGAACTGAAGGAGTGCGACTGGGCGAATGTCAAGGCGGGGTTGTCAAGCATGTGCATGGAGCCGCTGGGTGTTTACCGAAGCGAGGAGCTCGTCGACCGCACCCTGGTCAATACGGAGTCGGTAAGTAGGACGGTGTTTTCATTACCACAACAGAAAAGTATCTTCTTTGTTTCCGCAGTTCATGGACGAGCGTTCATTTATCGATAAGAGCCTGTTCGACGAGCACTACATGTTTTCTGACCGGACGTGGTGCAGCTACAACTACGAGGACTATACCGCTCGGAACACTGATGAATATATGCTGTTCCGTAGTCCCGTGCTGGCCTTTGACATTGTCGAGTACCGGGTACCGCCCAAGACGAACCAACCGAGCCACCCGGTGGCAGAGAGGCAACTGCGGGACTCGGGACTTCGGATTCAATACCGTCTGCTGTCCGCCGGCATCACCTTCCACTTTTCCCAGTCTTTTGCGCAGGTTAAGAATGTAATTACCGATTTAATTCGTCCTTACGATTACTCGGGATATCATTCAGAAACTGTGAGCGAGGTGAAGACTCTTGAGGAGCATGCCGACATGACCGTGCCGGACTTGGAATATCTGGTGGCCCTTGTACCTACCTGCAACTACAAGATCGAGCTGCGCAACATCGTTATTCAGTTGTATCCGCGCCAACAGCAGGAGGAGACATCAGCAAGTAACCAGCACCAACTAACGACCACGGTGAAGCAGTCCCTTTTGCCGTATCTGCAGCTGAAGATCTCCCTGATGGAAGGCACCATGTGCGGTCCAGCGAATCCCAAACGCCTTGTCCAGCTCATCACTCATCTGCAGGACAAGCCTCGGGAGGTGGTCAACGCCTGCTACAACTGCTACAGCTTCAGCCTCAAGAATGTGACGCTGATGATTCTGAACACCACCCCGGACGGTGGGCAGACCAAGCTCTTGAGCCTTCCACGCATGCAGGTGAACTGGAACCGGCTCCTGCTCCCTCATCTCTGGCGGCAGAACGAAGCGGCGGCCCTAGAGAAGGCTGAACTCAAGTCGGAGATAATGGCCTTGGAGTTCTCTAAGCGCGAGTTTATCCTCGCCAAGCGCCTAGTTCCGCTTATTTCAAGCTTCGACGCCTCAGAGCTCTGTTACCTGGCCCATATAGTTTCCCAGGTTAACTCCCATTCCGATGTGATTAAGCTGCAAACTGTGTGTACTAAGCTTAACCTAAGCTACCACAAGTATAACTCGCACTTAGCTGCCGTTGGTTCACTACAAGGAATCCAGGCGGACGTAGTTCACAACAAGATGAATGCTCGGAACGGTGTTCTGTCCACCTCGGCGAATGCAAACAACAAATGGCTAGAGATGCAGTTCCAGTTGCCCCTGGAGGAAGCCAATCAGGAGGAGCAAAAGAAGGAGAAGTCGCCCGGTACTGTGGTGTGTCTCTGGATGGAACCATTTTTCATCACCACTGATCACCACCTGCTGCAGTTTCTCAACTTCTCGCATCATAGCGGCAAGCAGAAAGCAAAGGATAATGGTAAAGCCATCTTCTAGATCTTGAATCAATATATATTTTAATAAAACCCTTCTTAGATGCAGATATCGAGGTGGAGACGCTTAGCCTGTCGGAACCACCTATCGCGCAATCCCTCTCCAACTATTCCACCATATCCGCGATGCACGATCTTCAGCCGCGTCGCATCAGCAGGAACAACAGTCGGAAGATCTCTGTACCCGAGGAGACCGTCCATCTGAGTTCCGAACGCGATGAGAGACATACGCAGGCGGAGCCCATAAACCTCATAATGAGCAGCAATAAGCCCAAAGCGTCTACCTTTGATCCCACGCAGCTGGTACATCTGCTAAGTAATCTGGTAGTGCTGGTAGAGATCGCCCAGGCCCAGGTAAACGTGTGCGAGACGATGGTGCGAAAAAAGCCAGCAGAAGGGGAAGTTGAGTACACCTCTATCCGCTTGCCCAATGTTAAGCTAAAATCAGGAAATTGCGACTCCATTCAGCGTGGCAATATCAGATCCGTGGTCTGGGGGGCCACCAAAGCAGAGGTCTTCAATTGGGTCATCGACTTAAATGAGTTCAATGTGTGCTACCGCCGAGTGAATGTAACCGAGATGATAGTGGCTCCGGTTAGGACCACTATAACCTTGGCGCTGTCCCATAAGATAGCCGAAGCAGAAGAAGGAAGAAGCAGCCAGGAGAGGAGAAGCAAGTCAGCCGAGGAGTCGTCTGAACAAGGCACGTATTCCATAAATGTGCATGTAGATATGTCGGCCATCAATGTATTCGCCCAGCGGGTAAAACTGTTGCATGAGCACAGTCAGATCCTTTCCAAGGCGTACTGCTCCCTTTATCCGGATGAACCTGCTGCATCAAAGTGTAAATCCGCTAAATCGAAGCCCAGGCTTGAGGTTTACACCGGCAGTTCGCAGAACTATTCGGTGATTAAGGAGTTCCTGGAGCTAGATCCCAACTTTGAAGCACCTAAACCTGTAGCTGGTTAGAAAATGTTGCCTAATTTGAAAAGAGAAAGTATTAATATTTTTTCGTCACAGATCCCAAGATCGCGCTTGTAATATTCTGCCAATGGACTATACCTAGAATCTGCTTGGAAATGGAGAACTCTGGCAATACCAAGCACAGTAAAATCGTCGCCACCCTGGAGGATCTTCTCCTCAATGTCGACAGGCACAGTGACTTCACCAAGATTACCACAAAAGTGGAAAACTTCGGCCTCAACTATTACGAGGAGAGGCAGACCCAGGAGTGGGAGAGGATAGAGGACTTTCATATCAAAATGCTGGGGGATGGTGGCACGAACTTGCCCCTGTTTAGTGTGGTGGTCACCACAGTCAGCCTGCAGGATCTGTATACGAAGATTGGAGCAAGGAACCCCCACAACAAGCAGCACACCATCTCTGAGGTGCTGATCGACGTGCAGCCCATCGAGATGGTGTTGGATTTGGATCAAATAACTGAGTTTATGATACCCCTGTGTGAGGTCCTCCAGGTAATAAACAGTCCCAGCCCTGAGCAGCCGGCGTATTCTTCGACTTGTTCGCCATCCGTTCCAAGCGAGATTACCACGGTTCAGGACCTGCCCATGGTGCACTTGAACTGCAAGGGCATCTTCGTTTACCTTCCCTTATCGACCGGCAGGAAGAGCTGCAGTGTGTTATTGCTCCGGGTTCGTAACAACATTAGAGCCTGTATCTGGCTCACTCTTAAAATATATATTTAAATATATTTATTTATTTTGTTCATACAGATCGAGAGTATTCAGCTAACGCCTAGCCTTGAAAATCCTCTGGTCCGCCAGCTCATCCGCCCGGATATCTATCAGAAGGCCGCCGAGCTGAACATGCTAAATACTCCAGGCGCCTTGGTCGAGGATCGTCAGTATGAGTTAAGTGTTAGAAAGGTATCCCTATCCACCGGCAACTGGAAGCAAACCCAGAGGTATCGGCGAGAAAAGAGCTTGGCCAGCAAGCACAACAACCCCGCATTTGAGTGGAACAACCAGAGTCAAGCTACCGAACTGCATCACATGGAGATCTTCAAGGATTTTGACTTCATCATGATCTATGCTCCGGCCATAAGCTACGATCGCTACCTCGTGTGTGGCCAGAGTGTGGAGTACAATTGTGTAACGGACTTTGTTTCCTCGTTAAACACACATCAAATCAGCCTGATTAGCTGCCTCATGTTTCGTATGCAGCGGCTTAATTGCATTATCGACAAGGTCTGTGTGCCGAAGAATGATCTTTTACCCAAAGAAAGATCCCACCTAGCACTTGGCGAAGTATCCGGGCGTAGAAGCAGCAGTGACACCGCTTTGTTGTCCTCTTCTAATCCCAAAAAATGTTCCCAAAATTTCCCGAATAGAAAGAATTCTAGACAGGACCTAAAAGACAAGCAAAAGAGCTCTAGTTTCTTGGACGCGAAAGGCAGTAGCGACATATTTTACGGTTCTTGCCAAAGCGATTCAGGCATCAATTTGTCGGGCAGTCGTGGGAAGGGAAATCAAAGATCTGCGCCTGCCGGCGACCTTTATCGTGGCTATCCTCGCAGCGTGTCCTTTGTGGCTGGTATATTCGTGTTGAAAATCTACGATGTTTTGGATCTGGAGGATCTGGAGGTGTTAGAACGTCCAGCGATGAAGCCGCTTCTTTTAATTCTAGTCTCCCAGCCCAGTTTCATGTCCACGCAGAACCTGAAGGCATCCGTAACACAAGCCTCGATTTTCAACATCAACGTAAATGTGGCTACTCCTTCGACAGAGCAGCATAGCACGGATTTGGATCAGTTTAATGAGTCCATCTTTGATACATTGCCTGGACAGCTGAGCAGCTCGGGGATTCCTCCTCCCCTGCTAACCATGAGGACCCAGTACGATCGCCTCCAGCAAAAGGAAGTGGATGTCGAGCTGCGAAAGCCAATTCTGCTGCGATTGTGTGAGACGAGAGTTAAGCAACTGGCCACTGATGTGATCCGCATCTACACGGTTCTCCACGAGACTCCCTGTTTTGCCGTCCGGAGCCAGCGTCCTGTGGAGGAAGGTTCGCAGCTCCAGCAGATGAAGACGAACTGCTACAACGCAGACAGGATGCATTTATCCAGCGATCGCATCACCATCAAGTTCTACGACGAGGAACGATCGTACAAGTGCAGCTTGGTGTGTCTGGACTTTAGCACGCGCATCAAGTTCAGTACCCGACCCCAAAAAGCTGTCATAAGGTCCACTTTGGGATCCATCTATGTGCAGTCGGGGGGTAAGATGTTGCTGCATCCGTTACTGGTGCGTTTATCAGTGGATCTGGTCAGTGAGCCGTGGTGCGAGGAACTCTTGATCAATGCCACCTACAAGCTGAACTTCCTGCACGTAGACGCTGATGTTCTGAGTATTCTGCAATTGCGAAAGGCACAGGATGGTGTCAATCGGATTCGGGAGTATGCCAATGAGGAGTGGCAGCAATTCCTCCATCGACGTCCTGTACTGGGCACTCCGGAGGAGATCTCGCCCTGCGACCTTATCAAGTGCACTCCGTCGCAAGAGTCCATAGAGAGGTTTAAACGGCCTTTGAAATCTACTGATGAATTCTACCAGGATGATCTCAGGTGAGGCAGCTCCTGTCCCTGTAATTTCTGGTTGACTTTGTAATTAACCCTTTCTTTCCCCCTTTTCAGAGCTGGTGCCTTTCAGTTTGTGTACCTAAACTCAGAGTCCGTACTGCCCATGCCCTACCAAGTGCAGATCATAAAGAAGAACTATGGAATTATTTGCTGGCGCTACCCGCAGCCCCGTCAAATGACCAGCATCCTCATATATCCAGTGCCCATGCCAGTTAGTGATTGAACCAAATCGGATTTACTCTCTTTTAATATTAAATTTTTCTGGAAAAAGGTCAGCCATCCCATACACATTAGATGCCGCATGGAGTACTTTAGCGAGACTCACGAAACCTTCCTGCACTACTGCGATTTCTTGCTTTCGGAGACCGCCACCAGGCAGCTGACGCCACCGGATCGTCCCATCTGTGCCACTATCTGGAGGGTGGTCATTTTGCAGTCCCTGATCGCCGTGGATGGCACCTGCTTTGAGGCTGACACGGATGAGGATCTTTCGGTAGACCTCTCGGTAATAGTCCTTCTGGTTAACCTATCTCACCTTCGACTCCTTTCAGATCGAGTACATCCACTCTGACTTCAAGGCAGGCGAAAATAATGACTTTATCTTGCATCCCAAAGTTCTGGTGGGTTGCATGCGTATCGACACCGTCTTTAGGCCCGAGAAAGTGCCGAAACTGCAGGTGTTGTTCTGCTGCCAGGACATCGAACTGAACTTTCTGAATCAGCCAGATGTCGGCGGAGAGCTGCCGCCATCGCTGAAGGAGTATAGTCTCAGGCAGCCCAAAGAGACCAGCCAGACCTTCCTCACGGTGCACGTGGAAGATCTGCAGATGCATTCCACGATATATTCCAAGAAAGATTTCAGCTTGCAGACCGAATTACGGAGTCGAGTTAAGTGCTTGGATTATGGTTTCCTCAACATGCTGGACATCGTTGAGCCCATGAAGTTCACCAGTTACGCAAGAGTTACCCACTGTCCCCGTTCCTTGGTGGAGGGTAATTTTGTGGTCGACAAGCTTCGCTTGAACTGCGCTCCCTATGTGATCCACACCCTTCTGAGCTCTAAACACCATTGGCAGCAGGTTTTGCAGCAGCGAGAGTCCCAGCACGCCTTACTGCTTAAATGCATGGTAGTCAACGGGATGCAGGCATCCATTGGTTTTGGCCAAACCGGCACCGTGGAGAGGATCACTGTGGCGCCCAGAGAAGTGAAGTTTTATCACTTCAGAAGCTGCATTTTCCGGCAGGAGCTTACCTTCTTCATCAAGAATCCGCAGGCAACGCAGACAGTGGAGTCAAGTGAGTCCGTTTACATACCTCTGAAGTTCGAGGAGGAGCACAAGGTGCAGCACTTGCGAGTGGGAGATTGCTGCATAACCCTCAAGATGGTCAAACTGTCGGCAACGCAGATATATATTCTGGTCAAGGGCCAAATCGAGTTGATCAGCATGGTGCCCTACAGCCTGATTACAGAGTTCCGAGTGGGGGGAGTCTGCTACGATGAGAATGGCCCGCCGGAACACCTGCTGTCGTCCAATGGTATATCCTCCTCCTTCTACCAACAAGTAACGCGTAATGCTGATATTAATATGCGGTAAGAGCAAAAATTAACAAGAACTTACAGAATTCAATAACCATTTTCTCCTCAGCTTGAAACTAAGCGTTGGTCGTGGCAAGGGTCGCACTGGTGACATCCCTTTGAAACCCAACAGCAACAATCTGCCTTGGCTGGTAAAGGTGCCAACACAATGTCCACAGCAATTTATTAGCTTGTGGGTTCGGATTCTGCGCGAGGACATGGTGATGGAGCATCCCGCTGAGGATTTTCAGCCACAGAAAATACTAATCTGCATTTGGCCCATCTTTGAGGTATGCAATATGCTTAGCTGTGATATCCAGGCGACAGAAAGTACCAGCGAAGAGAGCGCCACCATCGTAGCGAAGGGCCAGAGTTGGGCTCTAAACACGGCCACCACTCATGCCACCGAGCATACGGTGGCCTTCAAGTTTTCGTAAGTTCCATGAGCAACTTGAGTTGAGAAATCCTTTTTTATTTATATTTAAATTGTAGATCTCCAGTGTGTGTTACTTCTGAGAGTGAATACAGGCTGATGCTGGCGTCCATGGACTGGCACAAGTTCTTCCATTACGATTCCAGCGTTTGGACCATTGAAAATGCTCTGGACAAACTAAGTAAACCTGTGAAAGTCAAGTGGCCACTGAACGATCCTGAAGAATTACGCCTGCAACGCGATCTGATGCTGCCTTGGAAAAGTCCATTTGATGTCAAATACCAGACAGGTGCGACAAGGGAGTTTTCGTGTACTTTGGGACTGGATGTGACTGCCTGGGCCATGTTTATCAATGCCACGGGGTTGGATGTGAACCTATGCACAATCAAGGAGCCAACACGTATTCACCTGAAAGCCAATAGTTTGGAAATGCTGCCAAGACTATCGGGTGCGTTCTCCATTCAAGTTTCCTTTAATTCTAAGTGGGTCGCTTCAACGCCCATTTGCTTGGAGGAGCAGTTGGCTCAGAAAACGGATACCAATGCCGGAAGAACCATGTCCTTGCGCTGTAACTCCTTTGTGGATATTGTAATAGTCGAAATGGACCAAGTGTTCCGATTAATGCTGGAATACAAACAGGAAAGCAACTGCCGTCGTGTTTTCAAATTGCGTTCCAAGTTCGTGTTGACCAATTTCACGGATGTAGCTCTCAATGCTTTACCCTTGGCAATGGATCACAAGGAGACCGCCACACGTGAAGAAGTGGATGCCTATGCCATTACCAAGCCACCCCGCAGTCTTACGTCTGCGGATGCGACCAATAACTGGTAGGAAGTATATTAAAGATAACTCTACTTGTTATCTTCGTATTAATAAATTAAATATAATTTTCTTGCAGCATTGGAACGTCCCTGGATGTTTTCTACGATCTTGGGGCCAAGCACAACTGTGATACCGCATTCGTGTACTTCGTTTGCTTTAGTGTTGGCGGCCATTCTAACATTTCCATACCCATTCCCATGGCCATACCATTCACCAGACGCTGCTTTAGCTTGCAGGCGGGAAGGGAATCTATTCCCCTGATGATCACTCTGATTGAGAAGGATAACGTGCACTATCTAAACGTATTTCGGGACACGGCGCCTGCCATCATCATCAGCAACAATACAAATATCAAGTTCATAGTGGCCCAAACGAGTGCCTCGGAGAACAGCAATGTTAGCTGCACGAATTCAGAGTTTGTGGGCAGACACTTCGAGTGGAACCAGTTGGTGCTGGCCCACAGCAAGTGCTATTATACCCCTCCGCAGATGTATTCCAACTTTCCGGACGTGGAGTTCACCATGTGCAATCTATCCCTGGCGGCCTATAAAGGTATGAAATAATACGTATTTAGGTTTTTATTATTATAATGGTTTTGGTCTTCAGACAAACAGTGTGGCAAGAACAAGATTGGATGGTCGAAGCCGGTGAGAACCGACAAGACGTGGCAAAAGTTCCTACACATACCCAACCACGGCGATGTGAAGGTGGTGGTCTGTGATAAGCATCGGGTTATCCGGCTGAACATCTATTACATAGCTCAGCAGCTAGAGTTTTCGGTGAAGGACTTGCGATCGCGCCTAACCAAACCAGATAATAGTTTGCTTCCAGCCGAAGGGCAAGAGCTGCTTGGATCAGTGGATAAGTCAACCGAAGAGCAGGATCCCCTGCCGGACATGGTGGCCTGTGCCCACTTCAGCGAGGAATGCGAAACGAAGCTGCAGACGAGGATTAGGGTCTTTATCAAAAGCTTCGTGTTCAGCCTACAGACGGACAGCCGCGAAAATGACTTTTTGAAGACCGAGGTGTGCAATATCTACGCCGACGATTTAATGGCAGTCTATGACGACGTCTCCGAAGATGACAAGGACGATAGACGTGAGCTGCGCTTGCAACTGCCCAACCTTCAGGTGGACAACCAACTGTACTCCAGCGGAAAGTACGATTTCCCGGTGCTACTTTGCGCAGAGAAACTCTATAAGCGGAACTGTGCCCTGCCCCAGGTGCATTACCTGGACGCCGTCTACCAGCAGCAGCCGCTACGTGCTCCCGTCTCCCTGTTCACGTTTGTCTTCTATCAGGATGAGATGCAGCTGCAGAGTGTTCGTTGCGAGATTCCTCCGTTTCGTGTCTACATCGAAGACGCCTACCTCAACCAGCTCCTGGAAACACTCGTGGAGTGTGAGCCGTCCAATTGTGTGTATAGTCCGGCTGTAGAAAAGGACAGGATCCTCCTCTCTGCCGGGCAAACCCTGCTTCCCGAACAAGTTGTGGCCCAGTCCTTGTACATATCGGAGCCGCTGCGTCTTAATAGTTTTACGGTGGAGCCATTGAGTCTACTGCTTTCCGTCCATACTTCGTCGAGGCTGTACATAGCCTTAGATCATTCCCCGCTCTCCTTTTCCCGCTACGAGCGACAGCAAATCCTCACAGTTCCTTTGCGATTCGGCCAATCCTTGGGCCTGCACTACCTCAGCGGAGCCATCTTCGGTGCTGGCTGGGTGGTTGGCTCCCTGGAGATCTTGGGCAGCCCCAGCGGGCTTGCTCGCTCGTTTAGTACGGGTCTCCGTGACTTTGTATCCATGCCTGTGCAGGGACTCTTCCGCGGACCCTGGGGCTTCCTGGTGGGCGTGACCCAAGGCTCTGCCTCCCTGCTACGTAACGTAACCGCTGGAACGGTGAATTCCGTGACGAAACTGGCCGGTTCAGTGGCACGGAATCTGGACAGGTTGACT
>JAEIIO010056652.1:0-10290 GCA_018874655.1 Drosophila diplacantha | reverse complement strand
TTTTCTGGATATTATCCATCTCTCTACCCGTTTCCGAATTACTATTCACTTGTGGTCCTTAGTTTTCAATTGGCTCCATTGTACTGCTGCCTTTTGTGATGGCTTTTGGTGGTGGCCGGTTAATGACACGAGGAGTCGTCTCTCTGGGGGACGACTCTGAGACTCTTGGCTAGACAAGTGACGCATATTCCCGCATTCTTTGTGGTACTTGCCAGCACACATCGGTACATATATAGAGTCTATATGCGTGCAGATTTGTCTAATTCACGTTGATATATTGTTGATTCACCATTGTGATCGCTGTTCAAATTCTTGAGACTCTGGGAGACAGATATCGTGGCAAAACTCACACTAAGAGTTAATCAGTGAGCTGCTTTATCACACTTTTGATAAGGAAATAAAGATTCGTGTATTTCCTACATTGTAAGCCCAGGGCCTTGGCCAACAAATGGCTGGCGATGATGAATGATTGACCACTGTTGGACAGCCGGCATTCCATTCGAATGGATGGATGCATTTCCGCTGTTACACAAGTCATTTGCATTTCGCAGCCACTCAAATTGCGGTTACAACTCGGCTTTTTTCGTTCGTTTACTCGTCCGTTGCTTCTTTTTATGATGGTCGCAATTAAAATTTGATTAATTTGCCAATTGGAGCTTGAACAAGTTGACTTGTGCGAGTCGAGGAATTGGTACGCGACCCAGGTCAGTTGCAATCCCAAGTGGTTTCGTATCTCTTGCCTGGATTGCCTGCACAGAGAAAATAGTCTTTACAATATCTCAATCCATACCATGAAAATATTCAAAAGTGTTGACCCAATCAAGACACATTTTCTGTCTGTGTACATATGTATGTATGTACATATTTATGTACATTTGTCTCTCCGTCCGTGCCTCAATTTTACGCTACAATAACAACTCGAAAGAAGTGCAGCACCAAATTGCATTTGCACATAATTCAACGGTAGCTCAAATGAGAAATATGTCTTGTACTCGTACCCGGGGAGTGTGCGCAACTACAACAGCAGAAGGCAACAACATAAGAGCAATATCAGCTGAAAACGCATCTGTATCTTTTTCATGCACTGGAAATTCCGCAAAGACGACGCCGTGTGCCGCTAACTTTCTAAAAGATGCAGCGCCAGCTAATCATGATAATGATTTAGCCGCTTATTTGCTATTGTTGTTGGCACTACTAGCACATTGTCTGTGCTATACTATACCTTAGCTGAAAGTTGGCCCGATTGTTAAGTTTCAAACTGCAGACAATCAAAAGAACCTGCCATAAAGTTGGATCTTCCTGGGAAGTCTCTGAAATAATTAACTAATAATTACTCTTACCCAAAGCTTTATTCGACCTTAAATTTGGTAAAATGATTTCACCAAAGTCAGAAAATTTTTATCAACGTGGGATCACCATATCATAGTTGCCATCGATCTTTAAAAAGTCACATGCTCCTGACTTCGCAAGATTACCAACTATAAAGACAAGAGTCCATGTCAGGCCTATGGTTTTCTTTTAAATATGATTTCCATTAAAAGTATCTTAGAAGCTCGAAAAACTGATGCCAAAGTGAATCGTATTTAAAGGTGCCGGAAATTTATGTTACCTTAAGTTAAACCCTTTAAAAATAATCAGAAGGCAGAACTGAGGAGTATCACACCAAATGTTTTTTCTTCATTGAGTTTTTTGATCCCCTGGGAAGCATCTAAATCATATCTCTGCCTTGTCCGATTGCATTTCTTGGCTGTGCCCACATTTAACTGAGCAATTCGTCTCTGTTTCATTTTTGCTCAACAGATTATTACAGGCCTCAGCGGGCAGGGACTTGGCGTGGCGTGGACAAGAGACGTCTATAATAAGCCCACGCCCTTGTCCGGCACTAAATTTATAGTCATTTACCAAGTCTCAAGTGCGCCTCTCACTTCTTCTCTCCTACAGGCCATGGAGCATTAACTTGAGGCCCTGAGAACGCCGCCAAATCCCCAATCCCCGCCCGGCTATGTTGGAGCCAAACCTGACGCCCGATCTGGAGGAGGGCATCGCCGGGCTAAGTCTGGACGATGTAGATGTGGACTCTGTGCCGGAGCGCAAACCGCACTTCCTCGACTACGATGCAGTGCCGCCGCCAGATTACGAAGATGGCCTCGGGGCGAGTTCCGGAGAGCAACTGAAAATGGACAAGAAGTACGAGCGCGATGGCGAGATTAGTGACTTTGAGCTGGCCGCTAGCGGCTACACGAAGAAGGAGTTCACCCAGGACGACAACACTTTGCACTTGACCCAGAGCGTGTCCGGATCCGGAGCGGTGGGCAAGAAGCCGACTGCCAAGCACTTCCTGGACGAGAATCCTATTCCGCCGGACTACATGTTGGCGCAGGAGCTCCGCGAGATGCGAGAGCACCGCAGCTTGGACAGAAACTTCGAGCGGCAATCGGCGCAGCAACAACAGCTGGAGGAGTTACCGCCTAGAAACGGGAGTGGATCTCCAGCCAGCGCAGGTCGTCCCTCCCGCAGCAAGGAACCCTCCTACACCCTTTCTCGTTTTCTGGACGGTGATTCCCCTGCTCCTATTCCTAGGCTGCCCAAAGGAGCCGCCTGGACAACGAGCTTCGACGAGCGGTACAGCACCTCGGCAGTGGATGTTACCTTAGGCTCAAAGGTGGAGTGCGTGTACTCTCTACTCTCTATGCTGGGCTCCAACGATCCTCTGGAAATGGCCAAAAAATTCTTGGAGCTTTCGGGGAGCACGCAAAGCTGCGCCACACTACGGCGCTCCGGCTGCATGCCGCTGCTGGTGCAGATGATGCACGCCCCGGACAATGACCAGGAGGTGAGAAAGTGTGCTGGACAGGCGCTGCACAACGTAGTGCACAGTCATCCAGACGAAAAATCCGGGCGGCGAGAGGCAAAGGTGTTGCGCCTGCTCGACCAGATTGTCGACTACTGCTCCTTCCTGAAGACGCTCCTTCAGAGCGGGGGTGAGGCCATAGCTGATGATTCCGATCGCCATCCCCTGGCGGCCATCTCGTCCCTGATGAAGGTCAGTTTCGACGAAGAGCATCGGCATGCCATGTGTGAGCTGGGGGCCCTGCACGCAATACCAAACCTCGTGCACCTGGACCACGCCGTTCACGGACCCAAGCCGGAGGATCAGTGCTGTAATTCGCTCAGGAGATATGCCTTGATGGCCCTGACAAATCTAACCTTCGGAGATGAGAACAACAAGGCACTGTTGTGCGGACAAAAGCAATTTATGGAGGCTCTGGTGGCCCAGCTGGACTCAGCTCCAGACGATCTGCTCCAGGTTACGGCGAGCGTGCTGCGTAATCTTTCCTGGCGTGCGGACAGCAATATGAAAGCGGTTCTCAATGAGATTGGCACGGTGACGGCTTTGGCCCTGGCGGCCATGCGGAATAAGAGTGAGAACACTTTAAAAGCCATCCTCTCGGCCCTGTGGAACCTCTCAGCGCACTGCAGTACCAACAAGGCGGAGTTTTGTGCCGTAGACGGAGCCTTGGCTTTTCTAGTTGGAATGCTGAGCTATGAAGGTCCAAGTAAAACGCTGAAGATTATCGAAAACGCTGGCGGCATCCTTCGAAACGTGTCCAGCCACATTGCTGTATGTGAACCATATCGACAGATCCTGCGTCAGCACAACTGTCTGGCCATCCTGTTGCAGCAGTTGAAGTCTGAGAGCCTGACGGTGGTCAGTAACTCCTGCGGCACTCTGTGGAACCTCTCAGCGCGGTCGCCTGAAGACCAAAAGTTCCTCTGGGACAATGGCGCAGTGCCGATGTTGCGTTCGTTAATCCACTCTAAGCACGCCATGATCTCAGAGGGCAGCTCGTCAGCCCTAAAAAATCTTTTGAACTTTCGCCCTGCAGTCCAAAACCAACACCAGCTGGACCCCATTGCCCGCTCCATGGGGCTGAAGGCTTTGCCCACACTGGAGGCGCGGAAGGCTAAGGCATTGCAGCAGGAGCTTGGAGAACGGCATACCGCGGAGACGTGCGACAATTTGGATACGGGTGGCAAACTAATCAAGGATCGGGGCTCCAGCTCATCCGGACGCCATCGTGCCGTGCCCCGCTTAACTCGATCGGCAATGCTCACGAAGAGCGAGAGCCGGGACTCAGTTTACTCGGTCAAGTCGGACTCCGCTTACGATCACCTCATCCGCTCCGCTTCAGCCTCGGATGCCCATCGCAAGGTGAAGCCAAAGATGACGGATTTCGAGCTGGAAATGGAGCAGGACACAGAGGTCACGGAGGAGCAGCCAATCGACTACTCGGTGAAATACAGCGAGAGTGCCACCAAGACCTCTACATATCAAGAGACGGACCTTGATCAGCCCACGGACTTTAGCTTGCGCTATGCAGAGAACCAAATCGAATCCGATCTGGACATATCAGGATCTGCAAGCGCTCCGAAAAATACTTCAACACAGGCAGTGCCTGTTAAATCTGAGGGTCAGGAGATCTTGTTGATTCTGGATGACAGTGTCAAGTGCTACCAGACCGAGGACACTCCATATGTTATATCTAACGCAGCTTCAGTTACCGATCTACGATCGGCTGTTAAGGCCGAAGCTGAGGTGGAACCGAAAATGGAACTGAGAGATGTAGCTTCCAAGGAAATGGCTCCCAAAAAGTCTTTAAAGGTTTTGCAATGCGGATCAGGCTCCTATACTCCAGAGAAACCCATAAATTACTGCGAGGAGGGAACGCCCGGTTATTTCAGCCGCTATGATTCCTTGAGTAGCCTGGATGAGGCTGGTAAGGCCAACCAGGCTACTGCAGGGTCCGAGACTAAGTCATCAAAGCCAGAGGAATCCCCGCCAGCTGAACAGATCCTGGCCAAACCAACTACGCAAGGCAGTTCTGCTTTGGAAACTCCGCTAATGTTCTCTCGCCGCAGCTCTATGGATTCCCTAGTTCACGATCCGGATGTGGATGTGGCCAACTGCGATGATAAGAGCTCGGTGGTTAGTGACTTCAGTCGTCTGGCCAGTGGAGTTATCTCACCCTCAGAGATTCCAGATTCCCCCACACAAAGTATGCCACAATCTCCCAGGCGAAATAGTGCGACAAGACCCGGGTTGGGGGCGAATGTGAGTGCCTCGCCCGCTCCGATTTCTTCCAGCCAGCAACCGCTACGCAGCGTCTTTGAGGATGACCTGAGCAGTTTTAATGTGGAGCACACCCCGGCTCAGTTCTCAACGGCCACTAGCTTGAGTAACCTTAGCATCGTGGACGATGAGAAGGCACCGGCAAGCGTAGCGGAGGAAGACAACGAAGACGAACTCCTGTTGGCAAACTGCATTAACATGGGCATGCAACGTAAGCCGGCAGAAAATATCACATCTGGGAAAGTGGATAGCGAAATTGGTGTGGTCGAGGAAACCACCCGCAGCTATTGTACTGAGGATACACCAGCACTTCTCTCCAAGGTAGCAAGCAATACAAATCTTTCGGCCATCTCCTTGAGTTCCAATGAACCGAAGGATGCCGTCATTGATCACCCACAGATCTACGCTCATCAGCTCTCCGATGATGTGTCCTCCAATACCTCGGACTGTGGAGGGGCAGTAGGTCACCTGCTGGAGCAGTGCATCCGCGATGGTATGCAGAAGCCGCTTTCTGAAGTGACTCTAGATCCCATTGCCATGCTCCGACGCGGTGGCAACAATCTTCCCGGCTACCAGCCCTCCGCCGATGAGATGAGCAAGTTTTTGGTGGAAGACAGTCCTTGCAACTTTTCCGTGGTTTCTGGCCTCTCAAATCTTACTGTTGGTTCTAGCCTGGTGGGGCCAGCTGTAAAGATCAAAGAGTCCCAGGGGTAAGTAATCAAAATGTTAACGTTCTATGATCAAACGTAGAAAACAGATATTGCATGATTTTAAAAATGTTTTGTCTTAATATGAAACGGTGGTTTAAGTAAAAAATAATTATTTTAAATGGTTTGATCCCAATGGTTAATCTATCTGTATCCCGCAGATCTGGTGAGGATTTAAAGCAGCCTCCCATCAAGCCACCTTCCAGACAAGAGCAAGTACGGCGGCCGCCGCATTGGCAAGATGATTCGCTGAGCTCCCTATCCATTGACTCGGAGGATGACACAAATCTTCTGAGTCAGGTAAGCTATCTTAAAAATGTACTATTAATATTTGTAGCTTATTATCCTACTTATTTTTAGGCTATTGCCGCTGGCTGCAATAGACCCAAATCGAATCTTGGCTTCAGCTCGAACGGCAAGCGCTCCAGCTCGCTGAGCTCCTCGCAGCCCATAGCCATCAATGCGGCCACTTCGGCCTGCTCCTTGAACTCGGCCATGACTGTTCGCAAGCACCAGCAGCAGGAGTCGTATAGCTCTGTGGATTCAAGCGACTCAAACGACAACCAGTCCAAGTCGCTCTTTGAGCTGTGCATCCTCAAGGGCATGTACAAGTCCAAGGAACCTGGAGCAAGGTCCCAGCAACTGCAACAGCAGCCCATTATTGGTGCGTCCACAACTCAATCGGATCCCAATCTCAAGCAGTTCGACTCGCTACCGGTACAGCTGCCATCTAGTGGACAGCCCAAGCGACAGCGACATCACCATCACCACCATCATCATCACCGGGAGCGGGATCGAGAGCGCAAGGACGAGAAACTGCTGCAGGAGTGCATCAATACGGGCATCTCCAAGAAGATCAGCACCGTGCCAAAAAACGTCCTGGCTACGTCTGCAGCTGCATTGGAACCGTGTCACCCAATGGCAGCTATTACATCAGCAAGTGCCCTCAGCACAGCAGCTCCAGACGTAGAGCAGAAAGCGCACGCCACCAGCAATCCGCACCCGCTCCCGAGCAGCCTCACCCCGAATCCTATCGTCGCCACCGACATCGACACGGAAAGAAGTCCAGCAGTTCCAGGTCTAGGGAGCGGGAACGAGCTCGAGAGCGCGAGTCGGAGCGGACTCGCGACCGCTATTGGGTCTAAGGACTTTGACGCAGAGGATCGTTCCAGCGACGAGTCGAATCAGTCCTTCATATTGGACACCATGGTCAGGTTGGACAGTGTGCCTAAGGAAACCTGCTTTTCTGGTGCCAATGAGAGGCACAAGGATCCTGACCTTATGCTCAAGTCCGTGGAGAGATTGACCCTGGAGTTTGTTACGTCGGCAGAGCAGTTGCGGAGCAGCAGCAACAACCACAGTAGTAGCAACAGCCACAAGAATCACAGCAGCAACAACACCTGGAACGAGCACACCTGTCCCAATGATGTGAGCTTCCCCAGCGTAAGTCAAACGGCTCCTGCACTGGCTTCCCTAAGCCTCGATGATGATATTATCGATGCGAAATCCCTGAAAGAGATGGTTGAGATTACGCCCACAAATGAACAGCCGGTATCCCTGGAGGGCGAAACAGATACCCTGGTCAATGGACATTGTGACAGCTACTCGGGATCCTCGGGTGGCCTTAACTTCCAATTGGGCGGTCAGGTTCAAAATGCCGGTGTGAGATTGGAGCCCCAGAAGCTGCTATTCAATGGCACCAGTGCCTCCATGATGACCAACTCTACGATGATTGCATTCGAGGCGCGTGCGCTGGCAGAGAACCTACTGCAGCCCGATGCCGCTGAAATTGACAACACGGAAATGACATTCAGCATTAACAGCCTGGATCTGGATAATGTGCGGCCACCGTCAGGAATGGAATCGCTAAATAGCTGCTATCAGGAGCACTCTCAGCCGAGTTCCCTGCGCCAGCAACTACCGAGCAAGAGTCCCAGATTTGCTCGCAAAATGTTTCCGGCCAATTTGGTGGCTAGACGAGCTCTTGGCCACCTGGCGGGCAGTGCGGAGAGCGTGAACTCCAGCTGTAACCTGCTGGACAACATCAAGCCGCCTTCGCTAATGGACGAGCTGCTGGACTCAATGATCAGTGTAGACAGTATCCAGTCGGAGGTGGCCGATGGCGAGCAGGACTGCAGTATGGCGACCACCATTTCGGTGTCCAACTACGAGACGGCTCCTTGCGATGATCAGACGCTGACAGTGCTCCAGAGCTGCTTCGACGAAGATGAAGACGCCACTATGAATGACTATAGCTCAGCAGAGTCCACTCCCAAGCAGGGCTCCACTCCCTCGCCAAATCGGCGCTCTTTAACTCCAAAGCAGAAGCGTCGCCTGGCCAAGGATCGCTACAAGACCTACACTATAGCCACCAGCAGCGATGTGGAGGCATTAGAAGTTAACGAAACGCTTCAGATCGAGATTCTGGAGACAGCTGCGCCGGTGGCTAAAACTTCACCCCGCGCAAATGGCCGGAGAAGGGGCAGTGCCGAGCGATATAAAACCCAGTTGATTGAGTGCCCTAAAGCCTTGATTCAGCCCCAAGTTGATGATTGCCCCAGCGAGCAGCTCTCCTCGATTAGGGCGATGATGCAACAGTTTACCTACATCACGGACATCAATGTCGGACAGGGTCAGACCATGATGGAATCGGCTGACCCTGCAGGTGAGGTAGAAGAGTCCCCGGAGTGTGATCAAAACTCGGAAACGGAGTCTTGTAATGGCCAGGAGCCAACGCAGTTACCTTCTCCGCCGGCCATGGTAGAAGTCAAGGCCCCTGCTGCCAAACCCACAACCCTGGAGCCCGCCACGGCCGTGAAACTGGTGCGGGGTCGCAAAAAGCCGGCCTATGTCTCGCCCTACAGCATGCAGAGTCAACGAAATAGCAATAGTGCAGCCACACCGAAGAAGAAGACCCTCTCGCCAACAATTGCTAAGCGCAGTGTGGTGCCCAACGTAACGGGAGTAAGGGTTCCAGCTAAAAAGAAATTAACGCCGCCACCACAGGACCCGGCTCCAGCTCCGGCTTCGGTTCCGGCTCGTTTAGAACGCCAGGGAACTTTTGTCAAGGACGAGCCCACGAACTCCAATGAGCAAGTGCCCGTTGTGGAGGCGAAACCTGTTCAGACCAGCCCCAGTCATCGGGCTTCAAAGCTCCCCACCAAGAAGACCGCAGCTGGAGGCGATTCTCCGGCCAAGGCTGCCCCACCCAAGAGGATTCCCTCAGTGCCGGTGCGACGCGTAACGCCAGTCAGGGCCAATACCAGCCTACGCTTGACTGGGACCAAGACCACGGCTGCCTCTCGTGTGGTTTCCAGCCGGGTTTCGTCCACTACTCCCCCTTCCCGCAGCAATTCCAACCTAAATGGTATCAGTGCTGCTGCAGCGGCGGCTGTGAAAATCAATCAGGCCCAAAGTCGCATCGCTAACATCTGGAAGCGAGTGGACGAGGCCAAAACGAAACAATCGTCGTCCAACCTCAAGCAAACACAGCAAACGAAATCTTCCAGCACGCTCAATGCAAATGGGCCTGGGAATGGAAAAAAGCCGACGCTTCTTCGCAGCTCCACCTTTGATAACTCACCAAATGCCGCCGCTGTCGGTGGAGGCGTAAAATCTAAGTTGCCGGTAGTGGGTCCCCGCAAATAAGTGGAGAGCAACGAATCCCCGCTTACCCTACAAACTCACAAGTTGGCTAAGGGATTCCGAACAGGAACAGGACTGTATTTGTATTATGTCGAGCATTTTTTTGGAACGGAACACGCACACACAGTCCACATCCACAAGAGTCAGAGTTTAAATCAAAGAATTTTAGGCTAGATGGCAATATACATACATAATATTATGTAATCATATTATTCTACTCTCCCTCTACTATATTTAATATATATACACGTAGTCCTAAACTTTGTAAGCAACCATTCTAGCATAGAGTTAGCGCAAACTCCTAGTAACTTGAACTAATCCAAATCACAGTCAGAGGAGGAGCTCTCTCCAGCTCCCGATCGTGTGTAGCCAAATGTATTGCATAGATCAGGCCTTTCAGCGTATGTACAACTCTCTTATATATACAAGATGTATACTGGCATATATGTAATTGATATATATTCGACTTGACACGACAACATTGCTGCTAGGGCAAGGTTTACCCAGTCCAATATGTATTTTGATTTAACTCTTACACTTAGTTAGAAGGTCACGAAGATCACGGGATCGTAAAGTTTAGTGGGCAACTACTTAAACCTATTACAATCGTTTAATTGCACAAGTGTTTAAGGTATCTGGCCCAAAGTCATACCGTTTTTGGGATTACTTTCTAAGTTTAACATGCCCATGGCTTCCTTAGGCAAAAACCAAAAATTTTGAAGCGAAAAGAAAATCACTTTTTATAGTCACAGCTTTTTAAGTATTCTTTTATGATAATTTAGCTTACCTTAGTGAACGAACGAGTTT
>JAEIIO010056581.1:0-15219 GCA_018874655.1 Drosophila diplacantha | reverse complement strand
ATAACAATAGTCCTGTGGAAACTAGAAGCAGCCCATTATATATCCATATGGCCATCAAATATTCAACTTTCCCTCGCAAAAGCAAGTGTCAATTACGATTCTATGTCAACCGCCCAACCTTTTGCACTGGGCACATGGATTGACGCCTCTTATCAATCAATAATGACGGAGGAGGAGCCCGCGGGGACTGTATTCACTGTAGCCAGTACACAAAAAACTTTTTCAACTTTTAACCCACTTAAAATAGCATGTCCTTCGTATTGGATTAACAGGGCGAAAGCAACAATACAAATTGCCGGCAAGTCGCGATTCGTTTGTGTGGGAATTTCCACACGCGAAAAGCCGAACTAACATATGCAAATATCCATCTATTCGTCGCTACAATCGATAGACAGGGCTGGGCTGGCCAGGTTTCCCCCAGCTGGGCGGTGTGGTGGGGTGCATCCATAATTTTATTAATTTGCTTCCTGCCCGACTCACCTGCTGCACGTTGTTGAAGTAGGACTTGGCCAGTGCCACCTCCTTGTCGAGCTCCTTGCGCTCCTTGTCCTGCGTTTCGGCCACATTGGCCAAGGTGGTAATGGCATCCTTGCACTCGGCCAAACGCTGACCCAGAGCATCCAGTTCGCCCTGCATTAGGGCCGAGGCATCCAGGCCCACATCGGCGGCAATCTTGGCCACAATGTCGCGTAGCTCCAAGATTCTGTCATTCTGGGTGCTCAGACTGTCTTGGCATACCTGTGTGAACGAAGATAGAGACGGAGAGCGAGAGTTAGCTAATGAGGCTCAGGGTTGAGGCCATTATGGCCACATAATTAACAGAGACATGTATTTCCCTAAAGCAGAATCTTAGCTCTGCCAAAGCGGATAGCTTAAATATTCTCCACTCAAAAAATTAAACCCAATCAGCTAGTTCTTTACACCCAACAATATGAATTCATTATGCCCACAGTAAAACGGAATAATAATACCCACACCTTCCCACATATTCCCATAACTTCACTTAACACCAACCTAAGCTAGAATCCCGAACAATTATTTTCGATGGCTGGCAAAATGTCACTTGTTTATATTTAACTTTCCGATGTCGGAAAGTATTTAGCTCAAGCCGGCCGGGGGCTGGCGTCGGTCGCGCGTTCGGTTGGTCCGAGAGAGACCCTTATCAATTGCCGTGCCGCAGTTTGTCGAGTGCATTTCCCTGCTGGTCGACAAGTGTAATTAGGGCTGCTCGTCGAGCGCACACTTTCGTTTTCAAATTGTAAAAACAGGTCACTCTACTCTACTCTACGAATAAATTCCCCAATTTAGAGCAGAGCGGAATGAGCATTAAGGGCCGGATCATGGTGTGTGCCCTATGATATCATCCGGCAAGTATTTGCCGATGCTTTATCTCTGCCGCTACATGGGCAAACAAGCGAGCGAGCGCTTTGAAAATGGCATTGAAATATCCAACATAGCATTAAGAATTTAGATTTGTTTGGTTCGTTGTTTTCTACATTTATCTTCAAGGCATTTTGCGGACCTGTTCCCGCTGCCTTTCGGTTGCCTGATAAAGCTGCGATGTGTACAAATAATATAATACGAACGAATGGCCGGGTTGATAAACTCTCCTCTCTCCATGTGAAATGACAGTTGGCCGGGCTGCCTGCCTGTCCGAAAATATAATTACAGCACCGTCGTCGGCCTATAATATAATGACCCTAATGATCAATAAACACAAAACGACGACGGAGTATGCGTTAATTTTTTAAGTAAATACCAAAAAAAGAAATCGGACGTTTGGGTTTATTTACCAAAGCATAATTCACGACACACAAACACACAGCGGACCAAGACTGGGAAGTTACCTCATGTACCTCCCCATTACAAACCGAATACATTGACGCGCCCAAAAAAATTGATAGGAAGTGTTCTAGTAAGGGGAAAATCAATGTAATTACTGGCTTTTCCCGACTTTCCTAGGTTCCTGGTGCCCTGGTCCCCTGGAGGGCAATTAAAGCGTCACATTGCCGTGCTAGTTTGCTGCCAAAATCAAATAGTCCGCCCACCTGGCCAGCGGTGGAGCCTCACAGCGGAACAGAGCTGTGTCCTGTTCTAGTAGGCTTCTTGAGGATATTTGGCTGTTTTTAGCTCTCTAAGCAATCAAAAATTTCTACTTCCCTTGGGATTTTCTACCTCACAAACACGGCATCACAGACGACACCCATCACTCATACGACACGCTGCCGCGATGTGTCACGACATGTGGAAGGAGGCACACTCCTAGAACTCACCTTGGCGTGCTGCAGGGCATCCAACGGCTGCTCCAGGGACTTGACCGTGTCCATTTGCTGGTCAATCGAGCTCTTGACAGCCGCTGAGGCGTTGCGGTACTTGTCCCACAGTTCGACGGCTCTCTGGTATCGGGTGCGAAGCTGCTGTAGATTGTCACTGGTGTCATTCCAGGCGACCACTGCCTCCTGGACGGCCGATTCTATCTGCTCGACAATCTGGACATCGCAGCTCTCGATCAGCGGCTTGGCGGCTCCCTTAAGTTCATCGATCAGTTGCTCGCGGTTGTGCAGATCGCCGGCCAGGCCCTGCGATGTGAGGCGGAGAGCGACGGATTAGTTTATTATATATATTTAAATATATTTTATGGTATTCCGGACGCGACGGTAGATACGCGCTCGGTTCGAAGCTAACGGCAACTGGCGACCGCACAAAACTTGCTACGTAAAGAGCACCACGTCGCGCGAGAGCTTACGGAAAAGCTGGGAAAAGTTTGTAGCTTCTTTAGCTTTTTCCGCTGCTTTCGCGGGTCGCAGCGGAGTTTAAATTATTTATAAAGCTTTCAGATTTAAAAAACAATAATTAAGGGGTTTTTATGTTTAAATACAAGCTAATAAATAGTTAATTGAAATTGTAATAAAGAATATATATTATTACCGAGTTTCTATCGAGAAAATATTTCGATTGCTTGAATTGAATTTGTAATTTAAATTTGAAATGAAGTTAACTCTGCTTTTCCGAGTTTATCTTAAAGGTTCAACTGTCACCGAATGACTGACGGCTGTCGAGAAAAAGGTCTATGTTTGAGGGAAAATTTTTCTGCCAGGGAAAACGCCAAAAGGCTCGCAAAAATTCCTCTCAGCAGGTAGCGAGCGGAATGGAAAACCGCATAAACAAAGTCATAAAAGTCTTGGAAAGGAAAACACACTCACCTCCAAGCGCTCTGTGGCTTTACGCAGTCGCTCGTAGTCCACTTGGCCGTGGACCCGAATCAGTTCCATCATGAAGTCGGTTTCCTGGACGGAGCCGTGAACCAATTCCAGTTGGCGTTCGTAGCGCAGCCAGATGGCCAGACGATTCCGCAAAATGCCCATAATATTCGTGCACTTGCTCTCGAGGAAGGCATGGTCGTCTTGAAGCTGCGAGATATCCCGCTCCAGCTTAACCGGCGACACGGACATCTTGAGACGCATGGGCAGGGTGTGCAGCATCTGGCGGATGCGCATGATCTCCTGCCAGCTGGTCACCAGCTCCTCACCAACGCCCTGGCAATCGGCCACGGCCTTTTCGAGAACATCGGCCCCTTGGCGCTCGGCGGCCTCGCATTCATCCAGTATAACTGAGATCTTGGCCTGGTGTTTGCGTTGGTTGCTGATACCCTCCTGGATGGCCTGCAGTTGGTCACGCAGCACAGAGGCGCCCTCCAGCTCCTCGGCTATCTGGGTGCTGATCTTGTGCGAGAGGGCAAAGAGTTCGCCAACCTTCTCTGGCTCGATGGCCGGCTCTTGCAGTCCGATCCTGCCCAGCTCGTTGCCTATGAAGCCGACGCGTGTGCGCAGCACCTGGACGCGCTCGATGTAGAGGCAGAGTTCCTCCTCGTTCTTGATCACACCCTTCATGCTGGTCATGGTCAGGTAGATCTCCTGCAGTTCCCGCTCCACCATCTTGAGCTTCTCGTCCGCGGGCACATCTTCCGATGACAGGCACTCGACAATGTTGTGCTGGATGAGTTCGATGGCCTGGGCCACGGCCTGCCAGCGATCCTCCAGCTGGGCATGGAACTGCCGCTGGAGCATCTCGTCGGCCAATGGGATGAC
Organism: Drosophila diplacantha; assembly: GCA_018874655.1. NCBI lineage: Eukaryota > Metazoa > Arthropoda > Insecta > Diptera > Drosophilidae > Drosophila > Drosophila diplacantha. The sequence continues at coordinate 11,131 of JAEIIO010056581.1, read as the reverse complement.
CTGCAGAGACTTCTCAAAGCTCAGGCCGGCATCGGTTCGCACATTGTTGTGCAGCTCAAAGCGGGCCTTGATTTCCCAGAACTGACGCATGTGCTCGATGGGCTGTTGGGTGGGTTGGGCAGGTATCTGGATCTGTCGCAGCTCCTGCTCCGCCTCGCGAACGAAGGCCTCCAGCTTATCTGTTTGCTGTTCGTACTGTACCCAGATTTCCTTGAAGACCAGCAGGCGATGCAGGTACAGGGCCACCTCCTCGCGAAGCTTGAGAAGCACGATTAGGGCCTCGTTGGTCTCCTCCACGAGATTGGGTGCCTGGACCAGCTGTTGTAGTTTGTTGGCTATTCCGGAAAGCTGCGTCATCTTCACGTAGTGGTGTGAGATGTCGTTGCTCAGAGACTGGTAGAGTGTGGTGTACTGATCGTAGTCCGCAGAGGTGACAGCCGATAGGTCGGGTACTCGCTGCTGAGCCACCTGCAACCACTGCAGCTCATCCCGCATGCCCTTCTCCAGGACGGTCCACCGGGAGGCTGCCTGCACCAATTTGGAAGATCTTTCCGAGGCCTTGTCCAGCAGTGTAGTGGCCCTGTTGTAGAGCTCCTTGTGCAACTCGGAGTGCTTCTCACGGGTCTCGCTGTCGATGTTTTCCTCCAGGGACTCCAACATGGCCCGGCAGTGGCTCAGATTCACGAAGAACTTGCGCTGCTTCTGCACCTCGTTGTTCAGCTGCTCCAGGGAACTGGAAACTATCGGGCTCTCGACCAGTTTATCGGCTAGAACTGTGATATTGGTGAACTCCTTGAGGGTCTGCTCATACTCCTCCGCCAGCGATTGCAGCTGCAGGACACGCTCTCGCTCTGCCTGAATATTGTTGCCGATATTCTTGCTCGTCTCGAAAGCATTGTGCACATCCTGCGGCATCTTCTTGCCGGGGAAATCGCGCTGGAAGGCGCGGGCGTTCTGGCAGAGCTGTGCCAGCTGCTGTTGGGCTGCCTCATGCTGACCCTCCAGCTCATCCAGTTGGGTGAGCTTAGCGGACAGGGGATATTCCTGGTTGACTAGATGATCGTAACTCTGCTGCAAATGAGCCAGCACAGAGGATACATCGTAAAGCAATAGCTCAAAGCTGTGCCACTTATCCAGGTCATTGCTGTCCTGAGCTTGGTTTTGCTGAGTAACTTGCTCCACGGCATCCACATGCTCCTTCAAGGTGTCGACGCATTGCAGCAACTGGGGCTCCGCGTTGGACAATTGTCGCTCCAACTGGCTGACGTTCTGCTTGATGGTGCTCAGCTCCTCATTGAGTTGGTTATAGTTGTCCAATTTCTCCTCGGAAGGTCCTTCGTTGGAGTTCTGGCGGATGAGATACACCCGGTACTCGATGGTCTCCAGCCACGTTGATACCTTCTCGATGACGGTTATCACGGTGGTTTGGATAACAGTTCTATCGCCCTTTTTAATGGCAGCATCGAGATCCTGGAGTCCTTCGCTGACCTCCAAAAGTCGTTGCTCGGTGGGCAGGTCCTTAATCTGCTCCGAAAGAGTGGCCAAGTGGAGGACATTGCTCAGCGGAGTAGCCTGCTGAGGGGTCGCCTGTTTTAGCTTGCTAATGCGATCTCCGATGGCTTCCTTCGCTGAAATCAGGATAGGTTGCTGTGGCTGTGGCTGTTGCTGCCTCTGCTGTCCTGGATAATGCTGAAGGCTTTCGCTCATGATCAGAGCCTGGGAGAGCTCCACGGGTGTCTTGTCCACACTGGTGGTGGCACTGAACCACACGTTGCTGGGTCCATCACCGAAATTGTCCGGTCCCGGGGTAATGGGCACCACCAGCTCTTCCGTGGGCGAGCCCACCTCTTCAATGGTCACCGCCGAGGTAGTGGGTCCGGCTCCAGACCGCTTGCCTTGTTGCTGCTGCGAAGCAATGAGCACCTTGTTCTGCTCGGTGATGTGAACCGGCAGATTGGGATACTCATCGTAAACTGTGGTCTTTGTTATTTGCAACTGCACCCTCGTTGGTTTGGATCCGTCTTCTGGTTCGATGATAGTCTCCTCCACAACAGGTGTGACATGTGGCACCTCTTCAATTTCCTGGTTGGTGGACACCACGATGCCAGACTCCGACAACAATTCGGGTGCAATTTCCACAGTTACACTGATTTGCGGCTCCTCAGGCACCTGCTGCTGCTTCTGCTGCTCCACTTCAGGGACATCCTTCTGCTTCTTTTTCTTGTCCTTTTTGGATTTCTTGTCCTGCTTGGGCAGCTGCATGGTCTGGGTGTACTCGTAGACCGTTGGCTCAGCCACAGAGGTGTCAGAATCGGCGGGAATGGCCACTGTGGTCTTAACCTCCAGCTCGTACGGTTCCGAAATGGAAATCGATGTGGCGGTCAACGAGTTGTCATCCAGGGAGGCGGGCTGCTCATAGTCGCCACGAGGCGTGGTCTGCATCTCACCATCGGCAAACTGTACCAATTCCACCGTTGAGGTCTCCTCATGGACAGTCTCGGGCTTGACGGCTTCAATGCGTTCCGTTGGCTCTGGCGTCGTGGTCTGAACATGGATCTCAGTGGTTGTGGTTGTCTCTGTCCCGGTCGACTGTTCGCTGGTGGGCACTGGCAAGTCGGTGGTCATATCCTTTACCAAATCCTGTAGCAAAGATTCCACTACATCACTGCTGCCTGGCTCCGGTGCACGGGGCGAATCCTTTGGCGTGGTCTGCAGTTCCTTTTCGATGGTGGTGGTCACTGTGGTTTGACTGGAAATCTCCACTGTCTCGGCCGGCTGGCCACTCACATCCGTTTGAATCTCGGTGGTGGAGAGCTCAACAGTCTCGGGTTTCTCCTCGCTGCGCGGTGTGGTCTGTGCCTCAGTCTCCGCAATCTCCACAATCAGGGTTTGCGATTCGTTCTCCTGGTTATCGGGCTGCACCTCCAGACTTGTCTGCAAGCCGATCTCGTCCAGTGTCGGTTGATGCACTGGCGAAGTCTGCACGGATTTGATTTCCTGCTCGACTTCAGGCTTTTCGGTGGGCGAGGGAACTCGCGGTGTGGTCTGCTGCTCCTCGTCTTCAACTAGAGCCAGTTCCACCACCTCTGTGGGAATGACCAATTCAACCATTGGTGCTCGCGGCGACTCCGAGGGCGACGAAACGACGGCATCTTCCACCACCTTGACCTTCGAGTCGATCTCGATGCTGGACAAATCGCTATCGGCACTGATCTCCACTATGGACTCATGGCGAACGTTGTCGCGTGGAGAATCCTCCGGAGAAACGGGCAGATCGGACTCGACTTCCGGCTGAAGTTCTTCTTGTTCGAGGTCGTCTTCGTGCTTAGTATCTCTTCTCTTCTTTTTCTTTCGACGCCGCTTGGCGTCGGCAGCGACGACGGGGGCAGCTGCCGCGGTCTCGATGATGGTCATGCTAACCTTGCCTGTGGCTGGGGCGGTTGAGGAGTCTTCTTCCTTGCCCAGCACAACCTTTAGCACACCAGCACCATTGTCCTCCAGGGATGGGGCTGTGATCTTGAAGGATTTTTGCGGAGCTGCTGAGGCTGCGGCCTCGCCAGAGATAAAGAGTTGGGTGGCCACGCGCAGGTCGGTTTGTGCAGAAACTGGCTCCTGTTCTGGTAAGGGTTCTTCTGGCTTTTGTTCAGTCTGTTCAGTAGCCTCAGTGGCTTCAGATTTCGCTGGTTCAACTGGGACAGCTTCCTGCAGAGTTTCTTCAACTTTGGTGGTTGAAATCTCTACAGTTACAGGTGCTTCCTTAACCTCGAGAGGTGCAATTGCCTCTGGCAGAAGATCCACGATTTCATCGATGGAAGTAACAGCTGGCGTAGAAGATTGTTCTTTCAAAGCTGCGGCCAGGGATTGTTCAGCTTCCAGGAAGCTCTGAGTGTCAGTCTTGGGCTTGGACACAGGCTCGGCTGGAACAATGGCTTCCCCAGGCAGTTCAGTAGAGCTTGTGATGGTTGTTGTGGTCTTGGTTATGGTAATACTGCCAGTAGTAATTGGCTCAGCTTCTGGTTGTCGTTCTGTAGGCTTAGTCTCAGTCTCATGCGGTACCAAATCCTCAGACTTGGTGCTCTGCTCACGCGGCGATTGTGGCTCGAATTCATACTGCTCAAGAGTCAAAGAGTTTCCTGTCTCTGGGCTTGTGGGCCAGATCTCCTCCACTGGCATGGAGGCCTCTGGCGCTGCTGTGGTTGTGACTGCAATTTCATCGGTGTGCTGGGAGAATTCAATGTTGGTGGGTTTTAGATGATGCTCCTGTGGCCAAATTTCATTGATATCTTCAACCACTTGCGGCTCATCATCTACAATGGCTGCTGGAGTTGGTGGGGAGTCTTTGGGTTCAGTTACATCCGCTGCTGGAACATGAACGGGACTGGTAGTGGCAACTTCTACGGGTTGTTCAACATCTTCTACTTGAGGTGCTGGCAACTCTACAGGTGCTTCTTTGGTCGTTTCTGTTGTTGGTGGTGTCTGTTGTTCTGGCTGTTCTTGTTCTTGTGTGGTTGCTGTTGTTGTTGTTCTTGTGGTGGTGGTGACTTGGTTAGACTCAATATCAAATACCTGTTGCTGCGGTTCTGCTGCTGTTGACTTGCACAGATCCGTGGCAACTTCTTCGATGACCAGGCCGCCGGGCTCCTGCTCCTGCTCTTGTAACAAGCGCTGGAACTCCTCCTCAGTCACCACTTTGCCGTTCACAGTGCGCACAATATTCACGTTGATGTGCGGTGCCGTCTCCTCTTCGGTGATCTCGACCTCCTCGGGCTCCTCGACCACCTCCTCGGTAATGTGCTCCTTGCCATCGATGATTACGACGCGCTTAATGATCTTTCGCGTTTTACGGATCACCTTGCGGGTCACCTGATGGACCACAGCTCGAATGCTGCCCTGGGTTTGCACATCGCTCGGCTGGGATCCAGGCACAATCACCTCTTCGAACGTCTCAATGGTCGGTTCCGTTTCGAACTCCTGAAGGATTACGCCTTCGGGCTGAGAGGAATCCACAAGAGCTCCGCGCGTTTGCTGCGTGACAACGGTCTGGATACTGCCCTCTTGGGGATCAGCCTTGGTGTCCGTGGTGTGCACATTCTCCAGATTGATCTGTCCCGTGGAGTGCACCTCAATGTTGCCATCCGAGTCGCTGATTGTCTCGATGGAGCTGATCTGCTGCTGCTGCACAATCTGCTGGCGAGTTCGGGTCACGACCTTCTTGAGCACAATGTGCTTGGTGCCATCGGGCCCCACAACCACTTCTGTGGTCGTCTCATCCGGCTCCACGAATGTGGTTTCGAATGCCTGCGGCACGTTCTTCAGAATCAGCTCGGTGGCGCGGTCAACATCGCCCTGCGGCCGTTGGTGATAACGAGCCTCGATCTGCACATCCTCCGGTTCTTCCGGCACATTCTCATTGCGAGTGGTGTCGATCTGGATGGTCTCCTTGCCATGCTGCACCGTCTGGGTCACCATAATGTTCTCAGTCGGCGAACGCTCCTTCTGTGTTTGCAAGGCCACCTCTGCGGTCTCCACTGGCGGCGACTCCTTGAAGCTGGTCTGAGCCTCGGCAGTCGTGGTGGTCACCACGGGAGCTGGTTCCTGGTGCAGGCTCAGCGACGTCTGGGTCTCAACATACACACCCGTCGGTGGTTTGACCTCCTCTTCGGGCATAGAGCTGGAGTCAATGGTGTTCTCCTCGTTTGACTCGATGGATTCAGGCGCCGCCTCGATACCCGCTGGAATTTCCGTTGGTGGCTTGATGAGCGAATCGGCCAGTACTCGTTGGCGGTGCGCCTCCTCGCTCTTGGCCTTTCGCAGGTCCACAATTCGCTTTTCGATGGTAAAGATGCGCTTGGTGGCCACCGTGATCTGTTCCCTCAGAATGGTTATGATGCTCTGCAGCTGCTCCATCAGCGTGTCGGCCAAGGGGGCAACATCGGGATGCGACTGCAGCTGGCGGGTCTGATCCACCAAATCATCCATGGACTGCTGGCGTTCCTTGAGAGTGCGCAGCAGCTGCTGGCTCCTCTCCACCTGCGACTTGAGCACCTGCTCATCGGTGCTGCTGTCCGAAGTGGGTTCGAAGGAAGCCAGCTCTGCCGAAACCTCGATGATCCAGCGCTCCAGCTCGAGCAGATGCTGCTGGTACTCGTCGATCTCCTGCTGCCGCTTCTTCTGCCCATGTATAGCATTCTGCAGGATAAGAATTAATATTAATAAAGGATGGTCAAAAATCTATCCTAAAGCACTTGCCGCTATCATGGTGATGCCCTGCTGAGTGCGTCGCAGGAGCAAGTCAATGCGATCCACTGTGTCGTTAAGCAAGCGTTCGGTAGCTGGGTCCGTGGGCAGCGTCTTGGCCTGGGCCTTCAACTGGCTGGCGTCCCTTTCGTGTACTTCGAGATTGCTTTGGATTAGCTGCACATTAGGCGCGTAAAATAGAGAGATTTTTAGACATGTGTTCGAAACGATCTTGTTTGTACAATTGTGATTCTGATCTGGGCATTTCGGGCCTACAAATTCAATATACTTTGACAGCAAAGGAGTCGGCAACTAGGAAACTGGACAACACTAACAAAACTGAAAGGTATTCTGATCGGAGAAATTACCTATTTGAACTAAAATGTACGATTCAGTATGGAGTGATGCGATTGAGTTATTAAAAATCTCCAACACACGCCAGCATCCATTAATCGTTTACAAAACTTTATTATGTACAGGTGTAAGTATGTTCATTAAAAGTAATTCTAGCTACGTTGGTTAAGGTGTTTGGTTGCCAGTTTGCAAAAAACATGCATTCCGAGTATGCTGTTGTTAAAGTGTCTTAGCTTAATTTTGTTTACCTTCAGTCCCTGCAGCATGCCCTCCAGGCTGCTCTGGTTCATGTTCGCGATGCCATCCTCGACGCTCGAGAGCGATTGTAGCAGTTCGTCGAGCTCTAGCGCAATTAGTTCCTATAGATTTGCAAATGTGTTTGGTTTTTGGGGATGAGATGGTGTAGAAAGTGGGTTAATATTAATAAACAATTGCAAGTTTCCGTCTAAATAAAGGCTAATTAACGCAATGGATGTAAATATTTGTTGCCGGCTTACAACATATTTACATGCGAGTAAGTAAATTATTTGTAAATATTTATAAATGGATGCACAGCCATACATGAAGTCTTTTTCGGGAATGCTTTTAAAAATAACTCTAGCTCTTAGGTTTAGTTCCTTTTAGGGTAAATTAACGTAACATGCATTTGGCATAAATAATAGTCTTAGTTGTAAATGGCGGCATAGTGTTTATGAGGTAGGCGTTAGACAAAAGTACCACGAAAAGTAAATGCGTTGCCTTACTGCCTGCTTTGAGGGTAAAGTTGGAAAATAGAATGCAATGCTTGTAACTTACTTTGGCTCTATATGTGTATTACAATAAATCTATAGAGATTACTCTTTAATGATCAATACTGTTGTTCAGATCTAGGTCCGATATCTACACATACTCTGAACCTAACAAAACATTTAGATTCTTGAAATGCTTCTTTTTCGCACTCAACACTCAACGCCTTCATTGCACATTGCAGACTAAAATTGTAATATAAACGGGAGACTATTTTCGAGCAGGCCTGCACCGCGGTGCACCGCATGGATCGCATCGGATCCGGGCTGTATTTATAGCCGTGGCAGGGAACATGCTCTGCGACAAGAATTCGCGATAGGAGGCTGGGCGGTAGGCAAGACAATGAACTCGTATATAGGTACGTGCTTTACACACTAGGGACATGTATATATTCTGCATTTGGGAACTTTGTAATTGTGGGGCACTGTGTGTGCGGGGCAGGAAGAGTGCGTGTGCTCGGTGCGTGTTCGTGTGGGCATGTCAGTGCTCTGTGTGTTGGTGTGTGGAAAATCTGCGAAGAAAACTACTACTGGGGATAAAATCAGCTCAGCATTAAAAACGTGCAGGTTGGTTAATATAGATTTTATTATTAATTATATCTCACTACCATTAGTAGTCTGTGATTATTACTGGGCTTTTACAAAGGTTAATATCAATTAGTAGAAGGAACTTAATCAAGTAAGGAACGTAAATCAAGTCTACATATTTGTCTACGACTAAGTTAGGTGCTTCTATTTCGGATTACAAACTCAAAACATAAGGCTTTCGGATGCGTTTAGCAGAACAACACATACAGTACAAAAATAATAAAGATAGGAATGGAAAACTTAAGTAGAACATAAAAAATCAAACATGGTTTTTGATAATTAAGTTACGTTAGTAGGTCGGCAATCGCCTCAGTTTATTGCCACTGTGTAGACACCAGGCTCAGGCCAACATTTACTGCGGATCTGTTGCCGCTGCCAGCGATAATGCCTGGCCGCAGCAGCATGTGTTGTTGGCCAGAACCTGGGCACAGCAGCAACCGCAGCATGACGAGCGATTGCCGTATAAAAGCCATGAACAAATACCGAAACCACACAGAAAAGCTGCAATAATTAAAATTATGAATAAACGAAGGCTCAATGTGATGTTCACCTTCTGGCGTTGCTGTTGCAGGTCGTTGCTGCTGCTTGTGGTTGTTGTCGTTGTGGTGCTAGTTGTCGAAGGCGTTTCAATTGTGGTTGTTGTCGTTACGGTAGTGGTTGTTGTTGTGGTGCGCCTCAACACCTCCCCATTGTCAATGGGGGCGGCGGCGGCGACTACCGTTTCCTCCTGCCTGCGGCTCGTTGTTGTCGTATCGGTGTGTGATGCAGTTTCAGTTGCAACCTCTGGTGCCACCTCAGGCTCTGCGGCAGCAGCAACTGGTGCCGCTGCCGCCGGCTGTGTGATCTCCGGAGCTGCAGCTTGTGCCGCAACTGGATGCTGCTCCTCCGCTGGTGTTGTCGTCGGCGTCGTAAGCTTATCGACTACGGCTGTGGCAACCGGCAAAAGGGCGCTGGTTGCTACCAGCGCTGCTGCTTGTGTCGCCGCTGCTGCTGCGTTCGCCTTGGCGGTCAGCGTGTGAGTTGTGGCGCTTGCCAATTGGATTAGTGCGTTTGCAACGTTTAGGGGACTGGTATTGGCATTGGTGGTACTGGGGCTAGTTTCAGGGGCTTGGTCAGATGGGGCGGGGCTTGTGGTTTTAGTTTCGGTTAGTACAGATTGATCTCCTAATTTCACCTGAGGCTGTTCGGCTTCTAGAGCCAGATAAGTACTCTGATCCCGCCAGTGTCCCACACCACCCGGCAGATCCGCGGACCTGTATTCCGATGAGCAGCTACGGTTCTGACCTTGCTGCGCATCGTGCTCGGGAGTGGGTGTCACATTACCACTACTACCGCTACCAGGATCTCGGTCGTTCGGTTTATCATCGTCATCGTTGGGCTTACGAATTTCAGGCACAGTCGGCTTGTCCCCCTCATCGTCATCGTCGTCTTCGTCGTCATCATCACTGTCATGGTCGTCCTTGTCGGGTTTTCCAGTCACATCGGGTTGCTGCGGTTTCTTGTCTTTGTCAAGTTCCGATTCCCCACTGGCAGAATCAGCACGTTTCAGTCTGTCGATCGAATTGTCGGCCAAATCTGCATCGACACCGGTTGGTTGCCAGTCGTCCAGATACAGATTCAGTCGCAGCTGATCGAGGTTGCTAGGTGTTGGTGCTGCCAGCGGTTGGGCGGTAGGAATGATTGGTAATGACGATGCTTCTGGTTCAGTCTTTTCTACAACGCGATCAGTAATCGTGGTCGTCGTGGTTGTCACTACAGTTTCTGTAATGCTGTCAGTCTTATGCTTATCGTCTTGAGTTTCCTGAGCATTCGTCCTGTCTGTGGTTATTCCCGGCAGCAAAGCAAATGCTTCGTTTGCCGTGTGCCGGTAGTGATTGATTAGCTTTACGAAGTCATCCTGGCTAAGATGCAAGTTCAGATTACTGGGCTCGCTAGGGAGGTGTGATTGTTCAGGGATAGCAGTTTCAGCAGAGATGGGTTCAATCGAAGGTTCTACAATGGGTTCTACCTCAAGAGTTTCTACAACTTTAATTTCCTCAAGTTCGGGTTCTGTTTTTGCAATGGTCTCAGCTGACGTTTCAAGCTTAAGGACCTGGCTAATGGTATCAACATCTATACGAGTTTTGGGTGGGAGATTACCCTGATCGAGATATAGATTGAGAGCAAGAATTTCGGAATTAAGTTGGGGTATAGCTTCGGGTTCAATTATCACATAATCATCTAGTGTGTCAGCTTCCTGCTTAACCTCCATTTGAGGCGTTTCAACCGGAACGCTTACCACCAGCAATTGTTGGTATTGTCCATACAAAAAGTCGTATTGAGGACGCAGATTAAAGCCTTCGCGGAAGAGATTGTCGGCGAGGTTTTCAGGTTGGTTCAGTTCAATGATTTCGGTCTCAATGATCGATTTTTTAATTGGTTCTGTGTTCAAAGCAAGGTCATTTGTGTGGCTAGTTACCACTGTGGACACATAGGATGTAGCTGACGGCTCATCCTCTACAATGGTGGTATCCTTATGTGATGTTACAGTTGTGGTCACGTAAGTGGTCGTAGTTGTTGTCACCTCTTGCGTGTCTTCGACACCTTCAAGAGACTTGGGCTCCTGGAAGTCGGTAGTTTTGCTTACTACAACGGTGGACCAATCAGGCGAAATCTTATCTTCTTCTTTCTGTTCGGGAGCTGGGAAGATTTTCGTCTCGGTTTGTACTATGGCCGACCAGGTAGTTGGTTGGTCAGTTGGTGACTTTACGGTTATTTCTTCAACAATTTCATTACTAGGAATGGTTACTGTCATTGGCTTGGTTTCCTTCACATCCGTTGATGTTTCAATTGTGGTTGCAGTTGAAGATACTTGTCCAGGCTTAAGTGTGGCAGACCAGTAAGATGTTTCACAAATGAAAGAATCATCATCACTTGGATGTACAGTGATGTCAGAAGGTGCCAAGGTAGTTGCGGTCTTTTCAGAATCAGGAGTGGAAATTCCTGTAGTTGATTCAATAGTTACTGTTGTGTTCGTGACTGTAGTGATGGTCTTTGTTTCATCTACAGTAGTTTCAACAATTGGCTCCGACTTGGTAACTTCTTCAACAACACTGACATCCTCCTTTTGGGGCTCAGGAATTGATTCTTCGTCGACGACAGTTTCAATTGTGACGACCTCGGTTTCC
>JAEIIO010056257.1:0-10797 GCA_018874655.1 Drosophila diplacantha | reverse complement strand
TACACAACTTTGGCCCCGGGGGGTCCAAGTATCTCGATTCCAGTATACAGTCGAACTTCCCAGAGACGAATTCTCCCTAAATCGAGCTTAATTGGAAGGCAATCGTGTCTAACGTCCAAAACACGTTCGTTCTGAAATTTCAAGTACAATTACTTTAGTTTTTAGACCCTTGAAGGCAAAACGGTTTCATTGGCAGGTCTCTTGTAACCATCTTATTTTTGGTATTAATAAGAAAAGTATGATGAAACAAAATAGCACATTTATACTTATGTGTTTATATGTAAAAAGTTACATCTTTCATTTACTCCAGATATACCATAGGTTGACACTGTGTATGCTCCACTGTAGGCCTATCTCGTTGCTATCGTTCGCTGCTCCCCTTCGGAGCGTGAAAGTGAAATGCAAAAGCAATTTTTGCATGCGTGTATGTGCGCACACCTGCTGTTCCCAGCTGTCTCTAGTTGTATGTGGCTGTGTGGGCAAAGTGCCTAATCGAATCCCAGAGAGCTTCCTCTTCGCCGTAAGGCATTAATCGCGGCTTGTTATCAAAGGCGGCGAACATGTTTCCACCGTGGCTGGCCAAAAGCAGAAGGGAAGAGGGTGTGCTGGTGCCTTTGTCGTGTTGGCTTATGCAGATGCTGCCTGCCACGGGGGAAAACATCAAATTGGCATTACGAACTTTCTTTTCGCCTAGAAATTGCAGTTCCCATACCCCGCCTTCGGTCCTTCAGTCAGGGGTTACGTATTACGGGCAGGCAACCATTTTCGGTGGCACAATTAATTTAAGCGCAGTTTTTAATTGAATTGCATCGCCGCCCGCAGCAGCAGCAGGCGGAGCTGCAACATATATTGCACTTGGCAAGGGAGCGAGCTCGGCTCTCACTTCTCTGCTGCAAAGTTCGCAGGACGGGCGGCTCTCTCCCAGCCCCATTTCTAGCTCTCTTCGTGCAGACTACTCTCGTGCAGCGGGGTATAACCATGCCCCATGCCTCGCATTTGTGAGAGCATGAATTAGTGCGACTTTTAGTTTTAATTGCCAGCCACAGTCGGCGTCAAGTGTGTCTCGCAAGGAGGCGCACACAACTTCCTGCAACGCACTCACTCCTCCTCCAGCGGGGCATAACATAAATAATAAAAGCCGAGTCCGGAGGCCTGTCAAACTAATTATGCAATAAAAGTATATAGGAGAAGTAATTTGCTCTGTTCCTTGTGCATTTTGTATGAATCCCGAAACCCTGAAAGCCTGGCGCGTGTCGCGGAATCCCCGGCACTAATAATGCCTAGCATATTTATTGAATAATCTATGAGCGCCTCCGCTGTCGCTGGCCGGAGGTGAAGGCTCCACGTACCACTCTCGTACCAGCCCCGGACACCGAGAGCTCTGCTCCGGCAGCCCGTCCGTTGTACGTCAGCAAGTAAATAAGGCGCCAATGTCGTCCCACGGCGTGATTTCATGCTCTTCTCCGCCGTAGCCGCGTTGCCGTGCCCCTGCCGCTTTTCCACGCGTTGCGAAGGCCCATCGAGAAGAAAATTAAAAATAGTTTACAAGTGCCGACAGCCGGGGTTTCGCCTAACATGCGAATAATAATAACAAAAGGCGGCGCTAGTCGAAGGAAAATCAATAGGCTTTTCACGTCAATATAATATACCCTCCGATCCATCCCTGTCATCCCATTCTTTGCCTTCGTCAGTGATTAGCCCACTCAATCTCTTGGATATTCGCAGGTTGAGGCCGGGGATGTCATCCTCAAAGTCAACGGCACGGATGTACATCGATACACAACGAAGGAAGGTGAGTGTGGGGCAAGTGTGCGGAGAAAGCAGTCAATACTTAACTTAAACACACATTTTTCTTTAATAGTTCTCAAGTGCCTGCGTCTGTCGGAACAGCTGGTGACCTTGGAGCTGAAGCGAGGTAGGTGAAAATGCGTCTGCCAACTCGAGGATGCAAACCTGTTCTGCAGAAAACCCAACCACACTGACTTTAACCGAACTGAACTGAAATAAACCCAATCTCTGATGGATTCAGCACATAAATGTCTATATATAAGCTTTTGAAAGTATCAAAGTCCATATTGTTTAGGGATTTATGATCTATCAAATTTATTTCAACTCAATGTTATCGATTTATTAATTTTCTACGGTCTTAGGAATTATGTACCTCAGAAGGTACTTGTTAAATATCAAACTAGTAAGCAGTATTCTTCCTAGATGGTGATAATATTAAATAAAACCAATTTCCACCCTTAAAGACCTTGAATGGATCTTAGACAGCTTAGATCAGCTTGCACATCCTTTCCTCAGATATACCAGAAAACCACCCAACTAATATCTTACGACGATTGTCTCCGCAGATCCCAAGCTCAAGGCTCGGATCAAAGAGCAGCTTGCCAACACCCAGAGTCCGCACTATGTGGACATTGAGTCGCCGAACATCTACGACTACCATAGCAGCAGCCCCCACTCCTCGCCCAACCATCGTCCCGCCGCCGGCGCCAAGGGAACGGCAACCACGCCCACGTCCACGCAGAGCGGGCTGCGCTACAAGTCGCCCACGCACTTGCCCTCACTGCGCCAGACGTCGTCGCCATTGCTGGCGAGTGGATCCACCACCACCACGACCACCGCCTCGCACACGCTCACCCACAGCCGCAACTCCTCCGCCAGCTCTACCAAGATCAAGGTGGTGGAGACGAGTATCACCACCTCAACGACCAGCAACACGGGTATAGTCGGACCGACATCGCCCACCGGAGGGGAGGCCACCTCGCCCACTTTCCGCCCCTCACGCATTCCACAGGCGCTCAAGTGCCCCGCTCCCAAGCCCGTGCCCGTGCTCCATTCGCCCCAGAATAAGCGGCCTCGCCCCTCGCAGATTCCGACGAAGGCAGCGAACGGGAACGGGAACGGAAACGGTAACGGCAACGGGATAGGGCATTCCTCCCAGCTGCCTCCGCAGTCGCTGCAGCATTCGAACAGCTACAGCGGCAGTCCGGTTACCCGGCAGCGATTCTCCACGGAAAGGGAGCAGGAACGGGACCCGGAGCCAAACTCGGCGCCACCACAGCCGGCGAAGGCGCCACGCTTTGAGGCTTACATGATGACCGGTGATCTGATCCTCAACCTTTCCCGGACACCGCAGACTAGCAATCTCCTGCCCGCCCAGGCCAAGAAGGTGAGCGAGATTGACACACTCTTAATGACTATACTCTGACACATTTTCTGCAGGTGGACAGTCTCCGGGACTCGCCCAGTCGTCTAGTTAACCCGCGGATCAACGGTGCTCTTGCGCCGCGTGCATCCGGAGAATCCTCGCCCACGTCCTCCTCGTCAGTGGACTCGCCTACCAACACCAGCTCGGATTCGGTAAAGCGAGAGGCGAAGGTGTTGCGGAAGCAACAGCCAGAGCCGCACCAGCAGCAACAGCAGCGGGACAGCATCAACAACAGCTACAACCGCAAGGACTCGCTGACCAACGATACGCTGCTGATGTGCGAAGAGCTGGAGCGGGACGAGGATGCGGAGTACGCTCAGGACGGTCAGCGGCAGCGCCAGCAGCAGCAGCGATATCGCCAGCAACAGAACCAGCAACGCTACGAGTACTACCAAAACGAGGACGAGCTGGAGGAGCACGAGGAGGTGGAGGAGCGTGAGGAGGACCAGACGCACTACGACATCACCAACATTGAAACCTATCAGAGCGGACTTGGGCGCGGTGACGAGGACGACAGTGATCGCCAGTGTCTGGTGGACGACGACGACGATGACGCCTACGATGATGAGGAGAACGATGCAGGCGACGAAGACTACTCGACCAACTCGCTTGGCTCCGGTTCAGCCAAGCAGAGATTACGAGCCCTCAAGCAGCGAACTGCCACCCGACAACAGCAGCGGCACCGAGATGCAGTCGATTGCGCCGGTCGCTCAGGTTCGGGGTCATCCTCGACGACGGTCAAGAGCGAGGCTGGTGGCCTGGGCCTGGACGAGACCTCCTTTTCAGTGCCAACCTCCCCCATCTCGTTGTCAACGCCGCTGATCGACAAGGAGATGGCCAACTCGGTACCCACCAGTCCGGAGCCTAGTTCCCTGGCCGGGCAGGAGTCGGGCAGTGGCGCTGGTGCCGGTGCCGGAGCGGTAGTAGTGCGCCGGCACAACGGGCATGTGGTGCGGAAGTGTGATGCCGCCGGTTTCCGCACCAGCAAGTCCGAGGACCATCTGCAGCAAATCCAGCGGGAAGGCATCGCAGCCGTGATACCCATCGACATCGATGAGGATGTGAATAGCTCGCTGAACACGCTGCTGGACACGCGCCAAGACTCGGAGGACTCGCAGGTGAGGCGTCGCTGTGGTACAGCAATTCTTACTCCGCAGGACCGTCCGCTTACGCTGAACGGAGCTGGATAGAGCTGCATAGCTAGAGCCAACGTCGAATTTCCCGCCAGATCTCTCCCAGAACACTTACACCCCTGGACTCGTAGTTAATGAGTTCCCCGCTCCCGTTGAGAAGTTTCGCTTTTGTAGAGTTTCTGTTTTCGTTAACTGTTGGTTTCTGTAGTCTGTTGTCCCCACGTCCATGTTATGTGTGTGTGTTAGCCAATGCATTGTTATATAAGTCATCATTATCATCCTCCCATCCATCCTAGACCTGGACCTAGAACTAAATCTAGATCTAGACTTAGAGCCACCGATTTTCTTAATCACTTGTTACTTTGAACTTTCTACTTAATTACCTATACTTACTACTGAACTACTCTCTGTCTATCTTACTCTCTGGTTTCGTGTTTCTTTCTTCTTTTCATTTTCTCGTTTCTCCGTTCTACATTCTACGTTCTCTGTTCTACGTTCTCCGTTCTCCATTCTCTTGTTTCCTACTTTGGCTACTCTTCTCGAATCGATTTGATATGCGCAATTTATTGTCCCCGTGAGCTTTCTAGTCGATGGCCACTGTAATTGTGAACAACTCCTCTTCCTCATCGTCACTGGCCTCCAACAACAACGAGGGTGAGCGGAACAACAACCGCAGGAACAGCAACAGCGACAGCAGAAGAAACAGCAGCAGCAGTAGCAGCAGGGCCGGCGAGAACAACAACTGCGGCAGCGAATCTCCAGCACCTTGTGCGACGGTCACTGCCCCAAGAACGATGAACTGCAGCAGCAAACTAAACTATATCTTGTGCAAAAAGGTTGCCATTCGCATAGTTGGCATGCTGATTAATGTGACTTTTCATTTCGATTGCGTTCCGATTTTTGCTTATTTTGAGTTGTGCCTGCGCTTGGAAAAAGTTTTGTATGTAGAAGAGAGCAAAATAACATCGCCACTTTATAACGCTTGTCACACACACTCGAACAACACCCTATCAGCCTGTATCCACACCCACACGGACACAGACACAGACACCGAATGCTTCCGACACTCGGAAAATTTGTTAGGACTCCTCCCGCCCTTGGGAGATTGGGCAGCGGCCGGCCAGTGGAAATTCGAGATCTGACATTAAATCCATAGAGCATATACATATATAAAACAATATCTGTTCCACTTGCTACTTCTTTCTCACTAATCCTGGTTTGTTGAACATCCTAGGCATCGGATCGCGATCGTATCGTGTGGACCTATAATGCGCCACTGCAGCCGCATCAATTGGCGGCCCTACAGCGACAGCAGCAGGTTCAGGAGCAGGAGTTCCAGCAGCACCAACAACAGCTTCAGCAGCAACACCAGCAGCATCTCCAGCAACAGCAACAGCAGCAGCAGCAGACATTCTACGGTCAGCAATCGCATTCAAATTCACATTCAAGTTCCATTAGTTCGTCGCCCCAGCACTCGGCTGTGGGCAGTCCGGCCTCGCCCACTTCGGTGTCCTCATCGGTGATGTCCTCGTCGGGCTCTAAGGGCGCCCTGGGCCTGGGTAGCAGCAGCAACGGTCCCACATCCGCGCAGCAGCAACAGCAGCGGGAGCAGGGCGGTCAAGTCGCGCAGCCGCCCAGCGGGATGCCCGGTCTGCTCAGCTGCCCAGGCGCTAACAACGGTGGCAATGGCGGTGCTAGTGGTGGTGGTTGTGTAACTGGTGGTGGTGGCAACAACGATCAGAGCGTATCAGAGGCCATTTCGAATATTTCTAGTCCCGACTACCAAGACGACGATAATTTATTGAGTTCTCGCGATATTCTAGGCGGCATGGTACTTAGCGATCCCAGTGACTCGGACTCCACCATTCTCGTTTCGGACGCGGCCGCGTTGCAGCGCCAGCAGCTCAAGCAGCAGCTGCGTGCCCAGCAGCAGCAGCAGCGCGAGAGGGAGCGGGAGAGGGATCGCGACCGGGAGCAGTCCGAGCACAAGGTGGTCATCCAAGTGCGCGGCCTGGACAGCAACAGCAGTAGCGGCGGCAACAACGGGCGCTCTGAGGAGGATGTGATCACGCTGACGGACGAGCCGTTGGGCACGACGGCCATCGGACTGCGGGACGGGTCGCCGCCCGTCTCCGACGATGGCAGTGATGTGGAGTCGCTCCACTCGTACCACTACTCGCCCAAGGCCGTCGACATGCCCTCGGCCATTCGTTTGGCCAAAAGACTGCACTCCCTCGACGGTTTCAAGAAGAGCGACGTGTCGCGACACCTTAGCAAAAAGTGAGTACCTTAAACGAAAGCCACTCGATAACTTTTTCAATCTGGACTTTTTCCTCCGTTTGCACAGCAACGACTTCAGTCGGGCAGTGGCCGATGAGTATCTGAAGTACTTCACCTTCGAAAAAAAGTCACTCGACCAAGCGTTGCGTGAGTTCCTGCAGCAATTCTCGCTGTCTGGCGAGACACAGGAACGTGAACGAGTGCTGGTGCACTTCTCCAAGCGCTTCCTCGACTGCAATCCGGGCACCTTCAACTCGCAGGACGCCGTGCACACGCTCACCTGTGCCATAATGCTGTTAAACACGGACCTGCATGGAGCCAACATCAATCGCAAGATGAGCTGTGCAGAGTTTGTTGACAACTTGGCTGATCTCAATGATGGCGAGAACTTCCCCAAGGATGTGCTCAAGTTTCTATATCAGGCCATCAAGACCAAGCCGCTGGAATGGGCGCTGTAAGTGTGAACCTTCGAATTTGTGGCGATATGTGACGCTAAAGTCGGTATATAAATCGGTATTTAAATAATGATTCATATATTTAGGGATGAGGATGCGACTGAAATTCAGCAGCAACAGAGAGCCAACAACAATGCTATGAGCAATGTGGGGCAGAATCCCTTCCTGGATCCGCCGGAATTGGCTACGGCTGTGGAGTACAAAAAGGGCTATGTGATGCGTAAATGCTGCTACGACAGCAGCTCCAAGAAGAGTGAGTCTCATTCTTAATGAATAAAGAAGCTGGATGTACTCATGCGAATGTTCTGTGGTCTTATTTGCAGCTCCCTTTGGCAAACGCTCCTGGAAGATGTTCTACTGCACGCTGCGTGATCTTGTGTTGTATCTGCACAAAGACGAGCACGGTTTTCGCAAGAATCAAGTGAGTTGATGGCGAGACAAGGGCTTAAATATATAACTCTTTAATTATTCATAACCCACAGATGTCCGACAATCTGCACAATGCAATACGCATACATCACGCACTGGCCACCAAGGCCAACGACTATACCAAGAAGCAACATGTGTTCCGTCTGCAGACAGCCGATCAGGCCGAGTATCTGTTCCAGACCAGCGACTCCAAGGAGCTCCAGTCGTGGGTGGAGACGATCAATTACGTGTGCGCGGCAATTTCTGCGCCACCTCTCGAAGGCGGCGTGGGCAGCCAAAAGAGGTTCCAGCGTCCGCTTCTGCCCAGCAAACAGTCCAAGCTGATGCTGGTGGGTACTAAAGGGAGTCTCCGTCTGCCAGATTTTCATCTCATGATGCATTCGTTCATGTTACAGAAGGAGCAGCTGGAGTCGCATGAGTTGCAGCTGGGCCAGCTGGAGCAGGAGCTAAATGAGCACAAGAAGGGTCCGATTCCCAGCAAGGGACTGCCTCTGCAGAACTATAAGGAGAAGGAGAGCTACTTGCAGTACGAGGTAAGGGTGGCACATTTTCAAAGGTTTCCTACTCTAACTTTGCGAATCCTGCAGATTCGTCGTTACCGCAACTATGTGAGCATATTGAGCGCTAAGTTACTGGCGGACCAGCAGCAGCTGGAGCTGCAGGCCCAACAGCCGGCAACGGCGGCGGCGCACGACGAAGAGGCCGACACATTCCCAGTGGGCAACACCACCTCATGCCCGCCTTCCACGCCGCAAAGTATTAGCCTGCAGCAGCCGAAGGAGCAGCAACAGGCACCGCCAACGAACAGGTACAGTCAGCAGCAACGCCCTAGCGGCAGCAGCAGCTCATCGTCCTCCGGCAATGTGCAGCAGGACATTGGCTGACGCGTAATGGGAGTTTTCTCAGCTTGTGTGGTTTAAGCGATCGCTCTCCGATCGGCCCTCTGTTCTGTTCGCATCATTCCCTTTCTTTTTCTGTTACTTGTGTTGCTCTTTTGTGTTTTGTGCTCCCCGTGACTCCCTTAATCTTGTATTGTTCGTTCCGCAGAGCTCCCCGGATCTCGGGGACGACCAATATCTGTTGGAACTACTTGTTACGGGACTCGCTTTGCTGCTGTGTTTTGTTGTGTTGCTGGCATTACTGTACTGTTTCCACCATTATGATCTAATGTGTTCCCCCATCTCTGTGTAAATATATGTTTCGTGTGTGTTGTTCCTTTCGTTTCATTCCCCCACATTTGCAACCCTTTTTTGTGAATAGTTTTACCTACAATAACTACGTATAACAAACAATAACTGAATCCTAGACTAAAAGGTTGCTCTTAGGCAATTAAAACCACGAGGAGACGAAGACCAGTTCAAACCCCTAATGTAATTAGTTCATGGTTAATGGTTTTATTTTGGAAAGCAACCAACACACCCACACCACATGCTGTGAAAACTCAATGAAAAAATCGTAAAAGATAATTAGGAACTTAGTTAGAAGCTAATAAAGGCATTCGGTTCAAGATTTTAATAGAACCGTAGAACTATAGGCAAACTGTTTTTTGTAGCACTTGTAGCTGACCGAAGTTTTGGCGTTACTATATACATATATATTTATAAATGAATTGAGCGAAGAAATATTTAGAAAAACACGAAATGTGGTTCATTATCAGTAGCAGTCGTTTAAACCTAAGCTAAAAGCATTCTTAATATAAATACACCAGCCACATTCTCACCTACCAAACAGCATTAAACAATTTGTACAAGTCCGCACACATCCAGCAGAAAATATCATCAACATCCAACCACACACACCCTAACCGATGGTTAAGACCACACAAGAACACACGTCGCCCATGGGACCCATGCTAACCCGACGACGGACCCTAGATGGACCCCAAACCAGTTGCTGTTACTCGTTGCCCCCGTTGCATTTCGTTTCCCCGTTTAATTGCGTTCAACTCACTCCCGGTTAAAAGCAAAATCCAAATGGAAGAATTCTTCAATTTTACAGATGGCTCGATGTCTTCTGCTGCTGCAGCAGCCCCCTCTGGCGGCGCTTGCTCTATTCGAAAAGCCATTAGCCAGCTTAGTCTCATGCCAAGATTTATGCTCCATAGCAAGAACAGCAACAGTCACAGCACAGCACACGAAGCACGCAGGACGCTAGCGTCGCTACAAGAGAGGTTGTCCCTGTACATGCCCCGACCCGACCCGTACCTGTGTCTTGAATGTGAGCAGGCTAATGCCAAACACCTAATGTTTAACTCGTTAACTCTCCAGTGTCCGCTTGGCTTAGTGCGAACCTACATATAAATACTATCTACGAATTTCACCCATCAGCGACTTTTGTTTTGTTTCGAATCACAAATGCTAATCCCGCTTACCTTACCGTTCGTTCTACACTTGCAGAAAAGAGAAGAAAAAGAAATAATTCGTTTCGTTTCGCTCTTGATTTCGATCATTTCCAACTCGCATACCACCAACCAACACACAAACACACTTCCCAAACATCCGCATCCTGCGCATCCTGGCCACCGGTAAGTCCAGAACCACGTAATCCCAACTGCAATTTCAAGCGGGAGTGTGTATATGTATATATCGACATTTTAACTATAGTTTTCGATATTTAAAAGTTCGATATACCATATAAGACTTCCCCCACATACACATCCCGATCAAGCATGTAACTATATTTTTCTTATTTCCCTCCAGAGAAGCAGGAGTGGGCAGGCACTGCCACACGAACGAATCTGAATAGAATACTCCGAAATGCCACACGCTGACTCCTCCGCCGGGAGCACATCAACACACTCGCAAACACTCAGCACCACACACCTCCACCTCCACACTCACACTCGTACACTGTACGTACACTCAAGCGTTGCGGCTGTGCCGTGTCTGCCATTGAAGAAATTCGGAATCTGTGCACTTCAATTACTTTAACTTTAACTGTAACTGTAACCGTTAAGGAGCGAGTTAAGGAGCGATCATTTGAGATAATTAGACATCCAACAAGAAGAACACACGATAATGAACTGTAACCGAGAATTTGAAATGTCTACAAAGGAGAATCTAAATCGATTCTTTAAAGGTCGTGCATCAGAAGGCATCTGGCAGGAAGGTTTTCCCAAATTCAGATTCGAATATAAATTCAATCTCAAGGACTCAAATTCGGGTTCCACGATGATATCGGTTTCATCTATTGTACGCAAAATGCTCGACTCGATTCGACCCACTTAAATCATATTTTCTTCTGCTGGATGGCTGCTAACGAAGAACGAGAATGAAACTGCTTATAC
>JAEIIO010055988.1:0-10910 GCA_018874655.1 Drosophila diplacantha | reverse complement strand
CACTTTTTACCCTCTTCTGTCAATGCATGCAGCGGAGGGAGCTTGAAAATCGATACGGAAGTGCTCCTTGGTGTTTGAAAACTCCGGCTGGCTGTAAAGCTGCCTGGGCCGCTGTTTTTCACATGATTCTGCACGTACAGCGAATTGGTTGGATTTTTCTCCCTATTTTTTCCCATATTATTTTCTCTTGTTACCTTTTGTTGGCTGTTTTGCCAAACAATTTGATGCAATATCTGATTGTGTATTTGCTCTCTCAATTCGTCTCACTGATGAATAGTCGCTGTCGGGACTTGCAATAAATACACGTCGTATCTAACTCTGTTTGCATATATATCTTTCTGCTTTTCGCGCCTGCACACTGTTTGCCATGCATGGAATATATTTTGTTTACGAAAAGTTATTGCCTGAATAATTGAGCGAGCCGACAAGTCGAAAAGTTATTATTTAAACATGAGCGGCGCCCAGCGTAATAATCAACAGCAGGGCCGGGGTGCACAAATTTAAAAAAAAGTAAAGAAGGGAAAAAGAGAGCAAAGAGTAAAATGCGATACTGAAAATGTAAATACAAATTAATGGAGTACTTCCTGTCTGCATCCTTTGGGCCAAATGCAAATGTAAATGCAGAGTGCATTAAACGCCCTGTCGGTGGGTGCAACATTTCAATTACATCCCAGGAAGTCTGTGGTCCGGTCCTCTCCTTGGCTCCGGTCTTTTTCGGGCGGGGCCAACGTCAGACTTTTTCCAGGCGAAAAATGTTCATTTGCATTTTTTTGTGGGCCCACGGCAGCAGCCAGCAAAATATTCCCACGCCGCAACGCTGCTCAAGTTCACCCAGCTGCCAGATACTCCGGATACGGATACATTTCGAGCTCCAGATGTCTGGGGAACCAGGCGCAGGCCGGAGCTGGGGCCCCATGTGGCGCTCCGACAGCCTGCCTGTCTAGTGATTACTTTCAGCAGCAACAAATATTTTGCTCATTTAATTAAATCACTTTCTGCTATTTGTTTAAATTCTTTCATATGCTTATCTATGATTTCATTTGAGGCGCATATTGGGGAATTCCTCAGGGCTGAATAATACACCAAATTCACGAAGTTCACTTGCAATGCGTGATTGATTCTCCTCCACGTTTAATGATCATAATTGGCTGAAGAGCATGCCAATTAAACTCTACAAACTACGATAACTGGGGGAGTCCTACTAATAGCCATGAAAAATTCATCGAGACTTGCACGGTCGGCTTGTTTGTCAAGTTAGGCAAACACAGTGCAGAGGAAAAACTTACTCCATGCCCTGGAAATTGAAATTAGCACGGCTGCGCCCCCGTTTTCTTCTTGTTCTGGATTGCCTACTACACGCACTCTGGCTCAGAAAAGCCATTAAACTTGCATAATTAGCACTTTTCCCGAGCTGTTTACTCACACTAGAAAATCCTTAAGCGCGGATAGCTGTTTCCTACAGCCAGGAGAAGCCAAAAAGGCGAGAAATCACAGTCTTCGGCTTTTCCATTTCCATTTCGTTTACAATGGCAAATCAATTTAACTTCATAAAAGGGAAAATTCGAGTAAAACGTGCCAACTACGCGATACTGGCAAGTGCACAGAACAAGAAAAAAATCAATTTTAACTGGATTTTTAAGACTGCACTAAAATAAAAGGTTTTGCCAGATGAAGGGATCTGAATAAATTTTTTATAAAAGTGATACTTTAATGGGGAAAAGGAACATACTGTATAAGTCGAGTCCTAGTTTATTTGTATTAAATTAACCCGACATAGTATCTTATTTATTTTCTTTCTGTGTGGAAAAGTCAAATGCAACTCCGTACGTGCTGTATTGTTGTGGTCGTTGGGTCGTTGGGTCGATGGGAGGTGGAAAACCGCGGTGGCGGCAAACCGGGTTCAACAATGCGGCTGCAGCCGGGATTCATCCTATAATTACGCTTAAACTGCCGCAACGCCAAAAGCAAAAAGCACTCACGTGCCGGCGCGGTCAGGACGTTAATGGGTCGCTTGTCGTCCGGACCATTTCCATTTGACTTTCCTGACGGATTCCGATGGCGGCAGGCTGCTCCTGCTCCTGTCCCTGCTACCTGGGCGCTGTCGCCCTCCCAATCAATGGATTTCACAGATGACTTGCCAACATTATGGTAATCCGTCGCGACGGTCCTCTTTTTCCTCTCACCCTCTCATCGGTTCTGTCATTTCGAAGCCGGGAAATGTTTTTCCCCTTTACGGGCAGGCGTAAATCATTCATTTCACTTGGCCCGGATTTTTTACGGCCCCAGTTTTGTGGCCTCGCCATCAGCGGACGAAGAACGTGCTGAATTTGCTCCATTTCTAGCTGAAAGTTGCACAACAAGCGTGCTGGGACGAATCATTAGTTACGTTGAAAGCCCCATCTCCCTCGGCCCATGGACATGGACACACGGAGACTCGCTCGACGAGTAAATTGAAGTTTAAAATAAAAACTTTGTGGCATGAAAAGCATTATTTACACAGAGCTGGGCTTGCAATCTAATGCCCCAGCTCCTGCTCCTGTTACACCGCCACCACCGTCTCTGGGGCTCCGGCTCCTAGAGCTCCTCAACGACGCACATAAATGGCATATAAGCTTAGATATGGCGAAAGGCGGAGAACAAAGGACACTGCGCGTAAAGACGAGCGCAGGAAAAATGATGACAAGTATGCAAGAGTTCGTACATATACATATGAGGGTGTATGTACGGTGTGTGCACAGCGAGTGGGTGTGTATTCGGACGAGGATGAGGTGAATGAATGGGAGGAGCTCGCGCCAGCTGCCAAAGGGTTAAAAATGTATAGAAATCAGGTCAATTGTTGGCAGGATGCTAAAAAAGTGAAGCCACTGGAAAACATGGCTGAAGAAGAAAGTGCTAGTTAAGTTCAAGTAATGGGCACATAAAAGCAGAAAGAGGGAGCGAAAGGGGGAAAGGTAATTTTTGTTATCTCAAGGATGTAATGCAACTAACGAGAAGGCGGATTACGAGCAGGAAGCTTGGCCATTAATTTTAAAGCACTATAAATCCTTTTAAAGCCTTAGAAATTCATATTAAGATATTTATATTTCAAATAACTCTCTCAGCTTATTCTTCTACGTTGGGTTTAATTATTGAGAGTAAGTAGAAACATCAAGTGGATCATGTATCCTGTAGCAAACGACTTTTTTATTGCCATTTATCGCTTGATGCACCTTAATTACACTTTTCGGCATGCGCTCTGGCAATGATCTGCTTTACAACTAACTGCCATATTAAAGTTATATCTAAAACCAAGTCCTCTCCTCTTTGCAGGCGTCTGAGCTAACGGCGGCTTAAGTGAAAGGCTGAACAGACACAGCGAAAAGCCAACGAACCCGCCGCCTCTGGAGCAGACAGCAAGCAGTCGGCGAACGGATTACGCGCGTCCTGAAGCAACATCACCAGCCACGATGTCTAAGCACACGGACAACGATAATCTGCGCAATGACATCTACGAAAATCTGCCCTGTCAGGCGATGTACAACGAGTCCGTGCGAAAGATGCAGCAGCAGAAGTCATCCACGCAGGCAGTGACCGGCAGTAATCCCAATGCCAACTCCATTGGCAATTGCAACTCCACACCGGCGATTACCAAGCCGGCTGCCAGTGGCAACATGCCCAAGGAGATGCTGTACGCCACACCTCTGCGCAAATCCGATCGCTATAAGAGCGGCGAACGGAGTCGACACGCGCCCATAACGAATCCGGAAACCAAACTGTCCAACTTCCGGGACTCCAATCGTCTGGCCAGTGCCCGCAACGGAAATCCTGTGCAGGTCACAGATCTAGATGCCGATGAGGACGATGCCGAGGGCGACGGTGTTGACGGTTGTGCCTCCACTAGTGCCCTGGTGGGTGGCTCTAAGTACAGCAACCAACCGCCGGGTGGCACGCCCAACCAGCAATTGGAGGATAGGCGCATTCTCAACTTCCTCAAGGACACCACGCAGCTTCAGAAGAAGCTAGAGATTAGCGGACGCGACTGTCCCAATGCCAGCTTCTCGAATCTGGCACGCGAGGAGCACTTTGCCAACCTGGTGCAACAGAACTTTCCGCAGGATGTGAGCCATCACTCTAATGGCGAAACGAATGGTGGTAGCGGCTCTGCGCCAGAGGAGGATGGCCAGGAAGCGGCAGGGGGTGCTAAGCCGCAGGCAGCCGAGGATACCGACGGCAACCTGGAGGCCCTAATGCAACGCAAGGTATCCCCCGATAAGGAAGTCAATGGCTTGGTCAGCAGCGGAGGCCTGGAGCCGAATAACCGCATCGTGGGCACAGTTTATATTCATCGGGAGTGGGTGCTGAAGAAGATAGCCCTGTGCCTCGAGCAGCGAACAGCGGGCAAGAAGGCTGTGCCTGGGGCCCTGGGAGCCGTCTCCAACTACGTCTCTGCGCGAGCCAAGGCAGCGGCCATCTCCAGCTCCAGCTATAACGGCTGTCTGGTGCTGGGCTCAAACGGATCCGGCAAGACCTCCATCTGCCAGGCCATCATGAAGGGCAACTCCGGCACCAAGGGCATTCTCAACCGTAAACTGCTGGCCTGCTACCTGATTGAGTCCCAGAATCCAGAGTGTCACAGCCTGTCGCTGTTCATGCGGAAAATAGTGCTGCAGCTGCTCAGTCACGCCTCCCTGATCAGCCGAGATGACAGCCAGCGGATCATAGACGAGGGTTTCTCCTTTCTTCGCGAGGAGGCCCAGCAGCAGGAGTTCAAGCTGGATGAGGCCATGAACAACATCAGTCTGAGCGAGAATGCCGAGGAGCTGCTGATCGAAGAGCTAAAGCGGGGGGCTAGCGAGTGCGACACCAAGGAGCTGGACAACTTCCAGTCGCAACGCACCTCCACGATCAACAAGGCGGCCAGGTCAAGTCTCACGCGGCAACAATCGGAACCGGCTCCCTTGCAAGCCCCCGATGCCCGAGATCCAGATGACAAGACAGCCGGCACCAACTATGGCACTCATCCACCAAAGCGCGCCTCCAGGGAGCGAGCGGATTCCGAGCAGGACAAGGACATAGGCAGCGAAAAGGAGCAGAAGCAGGCCCAGGAGCAACAGGCTGCCAAGTCCAGTCCCGGCAAAAACAAGTCTAAGATACCCGTGAAGCGTGGACGCTCTGGAAGCGGAGTGCTTTCTCCATCAAAGCTAGCCACCATTAGCAACGGCTCGAGTCAGGCCATCCAGCAAGGCGGTGGCGAGGATATAGCCGACCCAAGTACTGACCAAGAGAAGCACGAAATAGAAGCAGCTATCCAGGATGACAACGCAGAGCCGAAAGAAAGCGACGAGGGTAAAGAAGAGGAAAAGCCCGAGGCGGACAAGGAACTTAATGAGAAGCTAATGCTGGAGTTAGATAAATCCGATCAGGAGGTGAAGAATGAGGAGCCGAAGCTAGAGGCAAATTCCCGCTCAGAACCGCTCATCGATTTCAGCGAAACGAAAGTAAATGGAAAGGGGGAGGAGCCTGCTCAGCCTCCTCCACCAGTGCCCGGAGAGAAGCCGCGAATAAGCACCAACACCCTGCCCCCACCGCTGCCCAAGACCAAAAGCTGTCGCACCATCATCGCCGATGGCTACTACGAGCTGCTACTCTCCAATCCGGAGATACTCGAGTGTCTCAGCGTAGACAACATCGAGAAGAACCCGGACGAGTGCTTCAAAAAGGCCTTCCTTTTTCCCCTCTTGGAACTCACTCCTCCCAAGACGGCACTCTTGCTGCTGATCGACTCCATCGACGAAAACTACATCAACGAGGGCAATCTGATCTCCACGTTGAAGGGTGGAAGGGGCACGGTGACGAGCCACAAAAGCCGGAATGTAGCGGAGCTCCTCTCGAACCACATCCACCTATTCCCGAAGTGGCTGTTCCTCGTGTGCACCACCAAGAAGCAGACCAAGCAGATCACCAAGATGTTCACCGGCTTCAAGAAGATCACGCTGGACGATCTACGCAAGTCGCATGTTGTCAAGGACGTGCAGGAGTACATTATTAACCGGCTGAACTCGGACTTTAAGGACAGCATCATGCTGACCAAGGAGATCATCGAGTCGCTACATCAGCTGTACATCAAGTCAAACGGCTGCATCCTCTACCTAGAAAAGGTCCTGCACGGCATCAAGGACAACTTCTTTAGCTTCCGCGAGATCAAGCTGATCCCCTGCACCCTAAACGGCCTGTACTTGTACATCTGCCAAAAATCCTTCAACAAGAAGCAGTACATGAAGATACGGCCACTGCTCAACGTCCTGCTGGCCTCCTCCGGCTATGTGGACAAGCTCTTCCTTTTCAACTGCCTTCGCACGCACAACTACACGATCGACTGCCAGGAGTTCGAGAAGCGACTGCAGCTGATGCGTAATATCCTGGCCTACGACTCCAATGCGCAACGACTCAAAATCTTCCACAACTCCTTCGCAGACTGGCTGGTGGACGTGAAGTTCGCCACCAAGAAGTTTATCTGCGACGTCAACGAAGGCCATGTCATGATCTCAATGTACTACCTGCTGGTGGCCGACACCCTCTGCGCAAACACGGTGCGTAGGTTCGCCTACCATCTCATCCGGTCGGGGGAGTACCTGACCAGCCGCCACGTGGACCTCGACCTCATCTTGATGCTGCTCGAGTCGCGGCTCAATTTGAGCGACTGCTTCTACACGAATCAGATGAACTGCTGCGCCCAGTGCGAGCACGACTTCAAGTACGACGCCAACTTCCTGCCTAAGACGCGCGCCATGCTGGAGCGCTTCTTGGCCAGCGAGCTGAGCGAGCCCTTCGCCCAGTTCCTGTGCGACTTCTTCAAGCCCAGTCTGCCCACGGACGCCAAGATGTTGAAGCTGCTCATCGAGACAGGCATCAATAACGCCGAGTCCCAGAACTCCTGTGAATCGTCTCTAATGTCGCCGGAGCTCTCGGAGAAATCACAGAACATCGATTTTGAGTTGGCCGACCTGCTGTTGTCCAGCGAGAAGAGCTGCCTGATGGAGACCCAGCGGGCGGGAAGTCCATCGGAGCACAGCGAGCCGCCAGCCGAGAGCCAAGATGAGAACGCCTCCAGCACGTTGCACCAGCTTTCCGACTCGCACCACATCGAGCTGCACAAGGGCAAGGCTCTGATCCACATTCTGGCCAACGATGGCAATCATCAGTTGCTGGAGCGGGCCCTCAATGCCTGCAAGAGCCCCATCGATCTGGAGATCGAGGATTACAATGGCCAAACGGCCTTGAACATAGCCGCGCGTAACGGACACCTTGAGGTGGTGAAGCTGCTGCTCAGCTTCTCCCAACCCTGCAACGACGGTACTGGCCGGATGCAGCGGGTCGATGTGAACCATGCCGATCGCGATGGGTGGACTCCATTGAGATCCGCCTCCTGGGGCGGACACAGTGAGGTGGTCCGGCTCCTCATAGCGCAGCCTGCTTGCAAAATCGATCTCGCCGACAAAGAGGGACGCACTGCTCTGAGGGCCGCCGCCTGGAGCGGACACGAGGATATCCTGAAGCTTCTGATTGAGTCGGGGGCGGATGTGAACTCTGTTGATCGCCAGGGACGCACCTCACTGATTGCCGCCTCCTACAT
The DNA here is from genome assembly GCA_018874655.1 of Drosophila diplacantha. Lineage (NCBI taxonomy): Eukaryota > Metazoa > Arthropoda > Insecta > Diptera > Drosophilidae > Drosophila > Drosophila diplacantha. The sequence goes on along the minus strand of JAEIIO010055988.1, from coordinate 3,298 downwards.
GGGTCACTATGATATTGTGGAGATTCTGCTCGAGAATGGTGCAAACGTGAATCACCTGGACCTGGACGGACGCAGTGCGTTGTGTGTGGCTGCCCTGTGCGGCTCCTCCGGGTACAGTAAGGTTATCTCAACGTTATTGGATCACGGCGCCAATACGGATCAGTTGGATAACGACGGAATGTCTCCGCTGCTGGTCAGCTCCTTCGAAGGCAACGCCGAGGTCTGTGAGCTGCTCCTGGAGAATGCTGCGGATCCTGACCTCGCTGACTTCATGGGACGCACTCCGTTGTGGGCTGCCTGCACGGCCGGACACGCCACTGTGGTGAAGCTCTTGCTCTTCTGGGGCTGTGGCATCGACTGCATGGACTCCGAGGGACGCACAGTGCTCAGCATTGGCGCTGCCCAGGGCAATGTGGAGACAGTGAGGCAACTCCTCGACCGCGGCCTGGATGAAACACATCGTGACAATGCCGGATGGACGCCACTGCATTATGCCGCCTTCGAGGGCTTCCACGAGGTGTGCCTACAGCTGCTCGAGTCGGGAGCCAAGATCGACGAGTGCGACAACGAGGGAAAGACAGCCTTGCACCTAGCAGCACAGGAAGGACGGCTTAACTGCGTTCAGGCCTTGTTGGACATTCATTCCAGCTTTGTAGACCAGAAGGCGCACGACGGCAAGACGGCCTTCCGGTTGGCTTGCCTAGAAGGCCACATGGACACCGTAGAGTTCCTGCTGAAGTTCTGCTGCGATGTCAACTCGAAGGACGCGGACTCGCGCACCACTCTGTACATCCTGGCGCTGGAGAACAAACTGGAGATTGTCAAGTACCTGTTGGACATGACCAACGTAGATGTGAACATTCCGGACAGCGAAGGACGCACCGCTCTGCACGTGGCCGCCTGGCAGGGGCACGCAGATATGGTCAAGACGTTGATCGAGGCCGGGGCTGATGTTAACTCCATGGACTTGGAGGCTCGCACACCACTGCACTCGTGTGCCTGGCAGGGCAACCACGATGTCATGAACATCCTTCTCTACTACGGAGCCCTGGCGGATCATGCGTGCAAGCAGGGAGCCACTGCCCTGGGTATTTCCGCCCAGGAGGGCCACGAAAAATGCGTGATCGCCCTGCTCCAGTTCGGGGCGAATCCGTACAAGTCCGACCACTGCGGACGCACGCCCATTAAGCTGGCGGCCAAATCAAGTCGCACCAGCATCCTGAAGATCTTCGAGAGCTACACTAAAAGTAAGAGCCCACGCAGGAGGAGCCTCTTGCTCTGTTACTAATGCTTTCCCCTTCTGTCCCTTCCTTTCCTTTCCTTAGATGAAGCTAGCAATCCCAACGAACCCAAGTTCCACGCACATGCCAGCATGCTGAGGTCCCCGGACCAGCCGCCGGCTCTGCCGCTTCACCAGAACCTGGCCCCGTATCCGGCACACGCCTCGGCCTCCTCGGTCTGTTCGGCGGCCACTACGGCGACGGTGCACAATGGCAGCAACCTGCATGTCCTCAATGCCTCCAGCTCCACGCACAGCTCGAATAACTTCTACCAGAACACGATGCAGTCGGACACGAGCAGTTTGCATAAGCGAAAGAGCGTCATCTCTAGTCAGTCTACAGGCAGCAGCAATGATGTAAATATTGGAATCCCTAGATAGAGTTCATCCTAAAATTGGTCCATATTTCCACAGCAAGCGCCGCTTACCTTTACCCAGCAATTGCAGCGACAAAGCAAACTCAGCTCACGAAACAATCTGATGGTCAACTCGAAGCACGCCTCCAGCTCAGGCGCATCAGGCCACAAGTCCAGTGGCGGTGGCGGCGGTGGCCAACGGCACTCCCAGGTTCTGCCCGATCTCAGCGAGCATCAGCTTGGTAAGCTGCACCCTGGCATCCATCAATTCCCATTTCTATTTAATTCCAATAAATTCTAAAATAGCATCTAATATGGCTAACGATGCGGACATGTATGACATGGAGTGCATGTCGCCGCTTTATGCTACGCCACCGCATTCCCCCAGCAGCGAGCTGAGCTCTCCAGGCCAGTTGCCTGGCCTGAACGCCTTCGTAGACGATGATAGAGCCGGAACCAGCAGTGCCGGAGGTGCCAAGTCCTCGCTGCCGGATAATCACTTTGCCCGGGATACACATATGAGGATTATTTTGGGAAACCTCAAGGAAAACCAGCCCAGCTCCTCGGGGTGAGTAAAGGGGCTTACATTCATATCGCACACCATAAACTTATACGGTCTTATATTTTTCCCCAACAGCAAGAGCAAGCGCAGCGGAGTATCCAGTAATCCGGCAATGCGGCTCATCCGGAGTCGCTTCGATGCCGCCTCCCAGTTGATCCGACGCACCAACAACATACTCTCCTCCAGCAGCAATCAGGGCTCCTCCAGCATTGGTGTCAAGTCGGGCACCTTCCAGTGGCGCAAGGAAAGTCAAATGTAAACACCCAAGCAGGCAATACACTCACCCTACACACACACACAACACACCCACTTGCATACTCAACCAATTATACCATCATTTTTTGAGTTACTTTTGTACTTTTGAGAAAGTATTTGTTTTTTGTGATAGTTTCAATTTTAGTAAACTTTTTAACATGTATTCTGATTTAACTAAATGTATTAGGCATACTACCCTTAGAACGTAAGGCATGCGCCAAGTATTAAGCTAGAGACCCATTATTGGAGTCCATTATTCGATTTTCGGCATGACTTATTCTTCATCGACGTAGCAAGAAAACCAATGAGAAAATTAAGTAGATCACGACGACACGAATGTATACTTAGGAGAGCTCAGATCCCAGGCACTGTTCTAAGACTTAATTTTAAAGTATTTATTAAATCAGCTTGCGTAAGACAGAGCAATGGCTTATAATTTATATAATTTAAGCTGAAACAGAGCTTCCCGAAAGCAGCAGCAGGAGGGACTATTCAGGTCTGTCGGCCATATTACTCCAATGCGCATTTATTGGCGACCGGCTATAGCAGTGTAATTTATTGATAATTAATTACAACCTCGTGGATGTCAATTTTTTTCGAACGCAGTCCCCCAAAATACCAAAAACCCATCATCCTGGCACATAAAGATCCAAGAGATTGATATATGTATTATATTGCTCGCGCCCAAAACTCGTAGAGGTCCGTTCCTGTACCTTAACACTTGTCACTAATTTTATGTAACCCTTAAGACGGACGAACCAATCAAATATTTTCTGATATTCCGTATTCCCCCACTGCAAAGCAGCATACCATACACAGCAAACAACGCACTGGGCTAAATCCAAA
>JAEIIO010055691.1:0-10268 GCA_018874655.1 Drosophila diplacantha | reverse complement strand
GTGAGCTGTGGGCTGTGCGCGTGTGTGTGCCTAATTTTCACTTGTCCTAGTCCAGATGGACGAGCGATCTGTCATATGTGATTGTTCAATATTTGTCGGCTCGCCAGGCTGTTTGTTTTGCCTTCCGTTTGGTCATCAACTCCTACTTTCAGGGGCCTAGAGACTACTGTTTGTGCCCAATCTCAGAGTTCCCGAGCATCTGTTGACAGTTTTCTAACGGAGTTTTGATGGATCAGTTAGCGGGACATTATTATGAGACAGGAGGATGCAAGTGGGAGATGTGTTCCAGGAAGGAAAGCGAGAACGTAAAGGGTAGAGTCCTGCTGAAAAGAGGTATCTTCAGAGCTCAGTTGGATGGGAAACAATTTTAATTTCATGCAAAGAATTAGCTTCGAAACTTTTAGTCTCGTAAAAGCCAGCTGTGCTTCGACGAGGAGAGCAAGAGAGACATCCCGAGACAGCCGACGACGACGACGACGACTACTTTAATGGAACCGCCACCAGTCCAGGAAAGTTTAGCGTGTTTCGCTTAAATGAAGTACCAAAAACTCAATTTATTTGCAATTAAATTGTAAAACAAAACTGCACGGGGCACGGGTCGAGGACGGAGCTTTTGCATTGTCCGGCCAACAGAGACAGAGAGTTGGCTCGGACTCGCTCGCACTCTATCTGCGTCCTTTTCCCAGTTGCAAGTGCGTATCTGCGGCGCATGCTTTTGATCTCGCCCGTTCTCACGGATGGCCTCCACTCCTCGCCACCCATCACCATTTCATTTCAGAGCTCTAAGGCGCTCTGCGACTGCGACTGCGACTGGGCTATATGTCATTGTAACATAAAAGTTCAATTTTAATTGCCGCGCTTGACGTGCTCAAGGTATTTGGCTTGGCATTTTTACGATCACTTTGGCAAATGTGCGCTTCAAAGCCATTCAGTCAGTTCCGAACTCCGAACTCCGTGCTGAAGCGCACGGATCTCCGACCGACTTTTGTCGGCCACTTTGTCCAGTCACTGTGGAGACCTCATCCTCATCCCAGCCCATCCCATCTTCTGAGGCTCTGTGTCAAGTCGTAAAACACATCAGCCTCAGCCTCAGCCCGAGACGGAGCCCCAGCTCAGTCTCAGCCCGCGTTGCCGCTGTCGAGCATGAATTTTACATATGTTCATTTGTTTATATGACTGGGGTTTGGAGCCGGCTCAGATTGGCACTCAACTTAAGCGATGGCAAATCCGTAACTCATTTCGACTGTGTTCCTCGTTTTGGCTTGTCCGTTAACTGCTCACGCAGAATCTTGAAGTGCAACCTTCACCGAAATTTCGCATTTGCATTTGCATCTGCACATTTTTCCCACACACCTTTTGCCTTGGCTTTTACGGCCGCTTAAGCTTTGGTTTTGGGGAAAATATTTGAGGCCCAAGCTGGAAACTTGTGCAATCTGCATGCATAGCCGAGTCCCCCATTTCTCTCAGTGCCTTTCATATATCTTTCGCATCAATAACATAAATTAAAAACACAGCCAAAAAGCCAACTCCCAGCGGCATTTGCTTTGAGCAAGCTGCTGACACATGCCCCTCCTCCTTGGCATCCTCTGGCCTGCCGCCGGGATCCCCATCCGCGGAAACTGCAGACAGCGTGTCGTCTCCCACATGGAGAGGGCGCGCGCTCATCGACGGCGGGCAGGGAGTAATTTGCTGGCGGAGGAGTCCATTCTGCTCAGCGTGCCACGAGGGGCAGTGTTCGTTATAATTTATTTAATGGCTAGTTGGCCGCCCTCCGCCTGCTCCCCCAGCAGCAGATCCTCCAGCTGGCCAGCTGTTGAGTAATTTGCTAAGCATGCAGCCCCTTCCAGCCAATCGATGGAGAAGGGCCAACCAGATTTCCGCAGATTTATGAGCCAAGCGTATTGTATTGTCTGCGGTGTTTATCGCCGGGTATTGGCTGTAAAGCCGGCTTATAGGCTGCCGAATGCGTTTTTAAACAGTGCATGCAAAGATATCTGTGCCCCTCGACCGCCGACCGTCAATTTCCGGCGAAAATCGCGTGAAGTCTTGGGAGATAACTAAATTACCGACAACACCACGACCACAGGAGTCATAATTGCGGTAGGCGGAGAATCGAGTATCGGGTGTAGGGCCTTGGGCATTGGGTGGGCGGACAAGGACAAGGACACCGCCACGTACTAACAAACCATTAACACCCGAACCGCAGACTGACGGCGCGCAGAGATGCTATATTTGCCCAATCGACTACCTGTCATGCTGCCGCGGCGGTAGGTCCTGGCAGGAGGACCTCTTCCTCTTTTTGTCGCATGATTAGAGGCCATTACAAATCGTAAGTGTTACGCTCTGTCCCTGTCCTTACACCGGGCGACTCTGCGTCTGGGCATGGCCAGACCGAATCTGCCGGTGGTCTAGAGACTTTGTTTGGCCCGGCTCGGCTCGGCTTGGCTCGGTTTTGTTTCCTGCTTCACGGACCTGTCTATCTGTCGGCCAAATAGACTTGTCAAACTGTGCCGATGATCGATTTGACACGCCAACTTAGTCAACTTCTGGATACGGCCTACATCCTGCATGCCACTGCCACTGCTGGCGTTGCCAATCGCTTTAGCAGCGCTTTTTAGCCTAAACGCACAAACGGCAAATACGGGTGTCTGGGTGTCTGCGAGCGAGGCGATCCGGAAGATACGCATCTGCCAGGTTGATGGTAGGCGTCGACACCCGAAAAAGGTGTTGCCAAATTATGCTAATTAAATTAGAGACTTGGCATTTTGTGGGTTTTTGGCCACCGAGCCGGGAAATTAGCATAGAGCGGCAATAATGATAATGAAGATGCTGATGCCTTATGTGTTAATCGCCCTAATGACGCTTAGATGCTTATTGCAAATTGATTTGGACGCCCACTAAAGGCAGTGAGTTATATCCAGACACGCAGATATGGATGGCAATTTAAATAGCAGTAAAACCCCTTCGCAGAACTGCCTGTCTTGGCAGAGGTGACTAATAAGTGGAAGGTGCCTGTCACGATTTCAGAAAGTTATACAGTACAATATAGTGGAGGGGGCTTATCTGGCCAGGGTAGCGGCGGCATCTTCAAAACCAGCTCGGTAATAATCTCCGATTCCAGGAACCTAACATCAATTAAATGCGCAAAATGGCGCAATAAATCGAAATCTAATTAAATCAACAGAGGATAACATGCAGCTCAATTTTCCACACTCGCCGAAACGAGGAAAAAGAGCAGGGCCAAGAAAGCTGCAATTTGATTTGGAAAAGTCGGCACGAGACCTTACATCAGCTCCCTTAACGGGAACTGGACTTGTGGTCGCATCATAATCGCGGCATAAGGCCCAGCACTTTGACATGTGCCGACGAAGGGGCTCAACTGGGAATAATGGAGAATCACGCTGGCCAATTGTCACTTTCGGGAAAAATCAACAGAGTCGAAATTGTATCAAATCAATTTCGAGATGCAACAGGCACTGGGGCATGGCTGGACATCGGGAAATGCGTTTTTAATTAAAGGTAGAACCACGATCTCTTCGTTGACTGGCTATGGGGTAAGCCTTTGAATAATTATTTATTTTCCTTCTCCATTTTCACATGAACCGGCAGCAGCAGCGGCTGACGATAATTTCGAAGATCGGTGGCGGGCCGAGTGCATAGCTAAAATGCATTTCGAATGCATTTATATTTACTATGGTAAATAAATCAAAACCACCGAAACCAGAGGGAAAATTCCTGCTCTTGCACGAATGTATGTGATTATTTATGTTTTTCTGAGGCTGGAGTACGTAAGTTGCCCTGAGCTGCATCATCCTCAAAGGATTGATGGCGTTTCGTGATTATTTCATCTATGCGCACATATTCAATATTTCAATGTCAAATTAGTAATAATCGTAATGTGATAAAACATGAATTATTTCCTACCACGGATGAGGTAGGACGCAACCGAGCTGCATCGAAAAGGCATTTGTTTCGAAAAGCTTAGCGGGTCGGGTCACAGTCTGAACTCGCCCAGGATCCAGATATCGCTGGGAAGGCCTCTCGATTGTGGAGAGAGATCCGATCATGACGACCGATTTGGCCGTGTCGAGCTGAGTCGGCGAAACCCTTTTATTGGGCAATATGTGCAGGCGTCATAATTACCATCATTGACATCGCACCTTTCTCGGCCGCCGCGGCAGGTGCTAACCGAGTTTATGGCTTAACGCCAAGCCAAGCGCTGGCTGACCCATCTAAGGTCTGGAATCGGAGCAAAATAATCAAAGCAAAGGAGTCGAGGCAAAGGAATCGAGGTCATATCAGAAGGCGATCAGTGTGTGTTCCAGTATCGGCTCGGAATTAACAGGAATGCGATAAATAAAGGCGCTACGCCATGGGCAATTAGGCTGAATATTCCTTCATCTTCATCGCGATCAGTATTCGCTCCTTGGGATTCAATGGATTCAAGGAATCTGTACATTTCAGCGACTGTGACCGAGTCCCGAATGCATTATTTACGACGGCAGCGCCGACGCGGGCTGCTAGAATTCACACTTCGATGGTGGCGGCGGCGGCTTGGGTGTCCGTATCCTCCCCTAAATCCCTAACACCACTCCACACCACTCTCCTGTTCAGTTCTGTTCACACTTTTGCCGACAAAGCGCCGCAAACGAAGCTGCTCGGGGAGTGGAGGGGGAAACCACAGATCATGGACATAATGGCATTCTTTGTGCACCCAACCAGAGTCAAGCGGTCCCCGGGCGATATCCTTTTGCCGCGTCATCCCGCACTACACTCCTGATTGGCTGGCTCAGTCCTGGCTGCAGGGTCTTTCAGTGACTCCGTTCCTGATCTTCTCACCAACTGGCATTCCTCATTTCTGGGGGCGGCCTCCGATCACACATTATTAATTCGTTTTTAACCGTTCCGAAGGAGTGATATATTTATACATATTACTCTTCTCACCTTTGCGGCGGCGACCAACTGGCCCCGATCCCGATCCTACGCTGCCAAGTAGCCACCTTAATTAATCATCTCCGTTTCTGTTCCTGGGATTTGGCTTTCAGCCTGGAGCCAGAACAGGCCGGGCCAAGCCGCCCCTTTGTGGTAACATTTGCTATGTAAACAGTTGCGGTTGAGTTTTAATTTAGTTTTCTTGTTTCGCTGCCACAGCTGTTGTTGTTGCCCTGCGCTCCAGCTCCAGCTCCAGCTTTGGCCTAAGCTGACATATGGGCGTTAGTGGTAATTTCTCAGCGGAATTTATTGAGAACGTTTTGGGAGTCATTAGCCGATGGTTTCGGATGGGGTCTTTATTACACACTAATAGACGACGCTTATGAAAAATTATGCCCGCCCTATTGGGTAGTGGCATCTATCGATACGGAAAGCCCCCTTCGAACGACTCTCAAACGCCTTCCGAGCGAGGAAAAGAAATAAATGCCTGTAAAAATTGAATTCCTCAGCATTTTAGGGCCATCACTCAAGTCAATTCCTTTGGCCGCAGTCAGCCGTTTGTCTGCCTTTTCCGCAAATGAATTTTCCAGCTCAAACTGATACTCGACAGCTAGGCAAATACATTGACCCCTCCCTGGTCCACTGTCTGCTTTGCTTCTGGCTGAAGAAAAATATTAAAAAATTCCCACAAAAATGCCAAAGTCAACGGGGAGAAAAGTATTCCGTCCTCGACTGGAGCTGAGTGTGAGGCGGGGCCATTTATTTCCAACAAATAATGTGTATCTAAAAGCTGGTGGCTCTCAGATGTGGTCCAGGTCAATGCGAAAGTGAACAGTGCAGGGCTATATAGCATATAGCTGCAGATACATAAAAGAAGGCAGTCAATGCAGATAATAGAGGCACCAAGCGAACACTTCTTCTGTTCTAGACGCGCACATATTCATCAATCCCGCTGACACGGTCCGTATCTGAACTGAATCCGAATCCAAATCTGCGGCGACTTTGCCAATCGCACAGTAGCAGTTTCAGTTGTCAAACGATTTGAGCGATTGCCTCGAGACGAAGCCACACACCGAGCGTGGCGACCGGTCGAACAATAGTCCCGCAATTATTGCCAAATGGCACACATTCAGTGCTCAGCGTCGCACCCACGCCAAAAGTATCTCACAGATACAGACATAGGGACCCCTCGCCCCAACCAACAAGCAACACCCGACAACCGACAATCAACAACAGTGGCAACAACTCAGTCCCTATCCACACATTGTTCACGTCCCCAGCCTTGCCTTGGCTATGATGCCGCATAATTTCAATGCTCGCACACGAGGCGTATACGCAACATGGCCGAAACTTCTTTGATATCGGCCGACAGCCGTGGCCGAGAGCACTCGCACTCGCACTCGCTGGAAATTAACCAAAAGTCATGCACTCGGAAATGGAGTTTACTTTGTCTTTTTCCTCTTCCTTTTTGCTCGTGCGAAAATGTTTTTGTCAGCTTCCCACTCGTCCGTCCACACATATTAGTGGTCGTTCCGTTCTTTCTTATGAATATTAATTTTGGCTTTTGTTTCGGCCCGGGGTGTAGGTATGGGTGGCCTCTGGCTCTCTAATTAATGTAGACAAACAGCGAAGACTCTGCCCGGCTTAGTAATTGAATCACAGCTGCGAAATAAACTTTTAATGAAGCGTGTTGCCGACTTAAACCATAAACCATAATAGTGCCGGAATAGAGTCCTTTGTAACTGGCTTTAAGTCACTTGTGCCTTCGAATCAATCAAACGGACTCGTTTGCCAAGTGAACAGGAAAATCCCGCAATGAAGGGGGGCAGACACGTGTACCTGAGCCCCCAGGAACCCCCATCCATTCCCAAGGCCACTGAGAAGTCTTGCCGCCAGAATGGAATGCAAACGAAATGCGTTTCATGGCCTGTCTGGGCGAGGTATGGCAGCACAAGAGCTCTGAGGACTTAAAACTTTTTGCATTCTGATTTTCCTGACTCCCCACAATCGTTCAGAGCCTTGAATTGAGCCACAGTGTTTGCTGCTGTACGGATTCCATAATGGAAATCTATTTCTGTGCAGGGCGAAAAACTGTTTGTTTGCGAAGGTGGCGGCGGAAATTGTGTTAGTAATGTAATTACGATATGCGCAATCAACTCGGCAGTAAGTTGGCGCGAGGATTAAACATCGAAATTCCAGGGGACTCGCATAACTCTAAATTAGCGGAGAATAAAATAAATAATCAGCAGCTCTTGCCCACTCGACTCGGAGTTGTGTCAGAGCCAGGTCAGGGAGGAATACCAGTCGAAATTCAGCTCGGTTTTCCGAAGGAGGAGCCAACGAAATTGCAGCCATGCTATGAAAACCCTCACTCTCTCGTTCTCTGTCGCTATGGCACGACTGCACTGCTCTAACACACACACGCTGCCTGGGGAGTGCTTCCCTGCTCTGGCCAACTGACAGATCGCCACCTCTCACTCTCGCTCTCGCTGTCGCTGCAGCTCTCGACTCAACTGCTCGCACTTCCACCCTCGCCGCACCGGTTGCCCCGGCTGACCGAAAACTCGTTTTCCCAGGCCCGCAGAATCTCACGAATTCGTTTTAGTCTTGCGGCTGACCGTCTCAAAATCAGTTTCGAGCTGTCAAGCAAACGAGCAGCATCACCTCTCAGAGCGCATTCGAAAATATTCTAACCTGCGTGCATTTCGGGCAACTGTGTGTGAAGATCGTACAAAAAAACTAGAAGACAAGACTTCAGCAAGTGCTACCAATACGAACCACGGATTACTCCAACTCGACGGAAAAAGACATGGCTGTTTCGGCTATCAACATGACACCCTACTTTGCCGGATATCCCTTCCAAGGTAAGCACCTTATTCGATATCGGTGGCAGATTGTAGATCACAGATCGCACATCGCAGATCCATAGATCACAACGAGCATTACCAATTACCACAATTACGAGTACAAAACGTCAGGCCAAGGTGGAAAAGTGCTGGCTCATCATTCGAACAGCGCTTTCGCCCGCTGTTTTCAAACGAGAGATCATTACCCGTCCGGCAGCATGATCAGCTTTTATTGATTGTGATCGGTCCAAGCCCAGGCCCAGACCCAGGCCCAGACCCAGGCCCAGACCGAGTCCCAGCCCAGTCCCAGACTCAAGCCCGGACTCTGCAGACTTTTTGGCGCGACCAGCTCATGGCTCGTCTCTTGCCCCGGCGGCTTTGTAGCGCTGGGCTTTGATCTTGGATCGACTACGATCCCGGGACCCGAGACTTAGGTATCACGTAGCTGGCAGCGTCAGCGCCCCAAACACCAGGCCTTGCCTGCACTGGTATTTTATTTCTCTTTTCGGCTTTTGGCCGTGTTGTGTTTGGCGTTTTTTGGGGCCGACATACACACACTTGTGCTCATATTAGCCGGCACAGCTGGGCGTCTCTACTGCGCTTATGGATTATTAGTTTGATTTCATTGCATGAGCCGGCCTGGGATGCAGCTGCATTCCCGGCCGATCGGCTTTCTATTCTCCCGACAAAAAAAGAGGCCTACGCAAATTGGCAATTTGCGTTTTGTTGTTTGTACAAATGGCAAACGAATCGTTTGTGTCCGTCAGCAACAAAAGATCGTGCCAAGTGATCCTCGGGCTTATCCTGCTTAGACCGATCCGCATGCAAGGCAGTGAAGTGGTCACTGCCGCTCAATTGGGCACGAAAAAAAGTTAATTGAAAGATCTTGGGCACGAAAACTAGGCCACCAGCAAGCGCACTTGAACCGTATTAAGAGAATCACAGAAAATGGGATTATCCCAGATCTCCGATTGCCCACATGTGCTTATCTCGATTCCATATTTTCTTTTAATTCTAGGACAAGGTCGCGTCAACCAGCTAGGCGGCGTCTTCATAAACGGGCGTCCACTGCCCAATCACATCCGCCGCCAAATCGTGGAAATGGCAGCCGCCGGAGTTCGGCCCTGCGTCATCTCCCGTCAGCTGCGCGTGTCCCACGGCTGTGTCTCGAAAATTCTCAACCGCTTCCAAGAGACGGGCTCCATCCGCCCGGGCGTGATCGGCGGCAGCAAGCCGCGCGTGGCCACTCCCGACATCGAAGCCAGGATCGAGGAGTTGAAGCAGTCGCAGCCCGGCATCTTCAGCTGGGAGATCCGCGCCAAGCTGATCGAGGCCGGAGTCTGCGACAAGCAAAGCGCCCCTTCTGTGAGCTCCATTTCACGCCTGCTGCGCGGATCCTCCGGATCGGGAGCCTCTCACAGCATTGATGGTATTCTTGGCGGGGGAGGTGCTGTATCAGCGGGCAGCGAGGACGAGAGCGAGGACGATGCCGAGCCCAGTGTACAGCTGAAGCGGAAGCAGAGGCGCTCCCGCACCACCTTCTCCAACGACCAGATCGACGCCCTGGAGCGCATCTTCGCACGCACTCAGTACCCCGATGTCTACACTCGCGAGGAGCTGGCCCAGGGCACAGGATTGACCGAGGCCCGGGTTCAGGTGTGGTTCTCCAACCGCCGGGCTCGTCTACGCAAGCAGCTGAACACCCAGCAAGTGCCTGGATTCGCTCCCACAGCCGCTTCTTATGGACCCACTTCATCCGCCGCCTCTGCCGCTGCTGCCGGCCCAAACATGGGGCTGTACAGTTCCCAGTCGTGGCCGACTTCGGGAGCTGCCTATGAGACCCACCCCGGATATGGAGGCTCGGTTGCCTCTATGTCCCCTGCCAGCAGCACTTCTGGCAGCAGCTCCGCCGCCCACAGCCCTGTCCAGTCGCAAGTCCAACAGCCAGGAGCCAGCGGCGATTTCATGAGCCCCACCTATAGCGTGGGATCAGGCAGTGCTGCATACTCTGCCGCCGGTCCCTCTGCATATTCCATGCCCAGTGCTGCCACATCCGCCGAGCAGCTTCGTTCCCAGTTCGCGTCCGCAGCCGCCTCTGGCTCCCACCATCCCTCCTCGTGGGACAGCTACAACTTCGCCGGCTCCTTCTTCCCGCCCCCGGCAACCGCACCCAACCACATCGGCGGATACCACCACCAGGTCGACCAGAAGAACTCCATGATGCCTTCTGCCCCCACCTATCCCTACTTCGGATTCTAAGCGCCTAACTCTCTTGGTAGTACTTTAAGGTTAGCGATAAGTCGTCATCTAAAGACCCTAAGACTGTTTAAACCTATTTTGAATATTACTTAAAAAATCATGTTCTTGTAGAATTAAGAAGAGCGATAATCAAAACAAAATAAAAGTTGAAACTTAAAATTTAACAAACATTATTGGATATTTGGGAAATGTACAATCGTACCTTCGCGAAGAACAAAAGGCAACTGATTT
>JAEIIO010055532.1:0-10734 GCA_018874655.1 Drosophila diplacantha | reverse complement strand
TAAAACGATTTTGCTTTGAACTCAGTTCCGCCATCAAAACCAGTACTTATCGTTTTTAATGCTCCATTAAAATTTAATACTGCTTAAGATAACTTTAATTCAATATATCGTAGTCAAAACTAATTTCCATTTATAAATATGAAACATTCTCAGAGGATTCCGCTCCTAATCAGATTAAGACAGAATATTCATAAGTATAAAGACGAGTTTTCCAGGTTTCCGGTCTTTTTGTCACGACCTTTATGGTCGTGACATTTTTGTGCTATCACTGATGCAACCCTAACAGACTTATCATTATCTTCGAGGCGAAACAGTGTCGCGTACACTTGACCTATGGAAAGGTCTCCAGATGCGACGACGACGACTGTAATGGCCGTAATTGTTTGCCCTGCAAATGTTCTATGGCTGGTTAATAACCCTCTGTTGACTTTGCTTTTAGCCAGAGTGACGATCGGAGGGGCTAACAACCATTTATACACACCCTGGGGCCAAGGTGCAAGTGATCAATTAGCATAGTAACAACAGCATTTGCGCATGCGATTCGCCTGGGTGAAAGCCATTGACTCGGCCCGAGTGCCTGCATCCAGGTTCTCGGTGTTTTGCCACCACTGGCCCAGCTTAAATTGATGTCACGACTCGACACATATTTGGATCGGAGATCGGACATCGGGCAGTTATTTGGCACATTAGCTTGCTGACCCTACAGAAACCTGCAAAAATGCGAATGCAACAGCGTTTTTCGACGCTTCCGCATTCGCCGGACAGGTGAAACTTTCTTGATTGAGTGACATTGGCGACAACGCTGCACTCCAAATAAACCCAAACTGCAGAAGTAAAACAAAACAAAAATTTCTACGGAATGCCACAGGTGATGTTAGCTTGGATATTTTTCCGCTTGAGCGGATTATTTTGCAAACCGAAAGGATAATTGTTAAAGTTTATAACTTTTGCGAAGGTGCTATGTAAAATAATAATAATATATGTAACTAAAACGCCAAGGCTTTTTGTTATTACAACGTTGCATTTTGTAAACATTTTCATATTCAATTCCAATTCAATTCTCTAGAAAAAAAGTCGATTAGTCCCTTCTACGCATAAGCAGAAGTTAAAGCTTTTATCAGATGCGTTTCTTGATTAAGCTTGATTGATCAATGTCACAGACTATTAGCTGACAAACTGCACCCGCATCAACATGTGGTTATTGCTTTTCATTTCGAATGCAAGACATCGATCCCCCTCGGAAGTGCAACGCCGTCCCTGGGCTAGCGCTCTCTCCCTCGCACCGCTGGACACGTGTGCGCTCTACAGCTCTTACCGCTCTCTTAGTTGGCTGTTGCTTCCGCGCCAGCTTCTCTTTGGCACCGCCTGCAACTGGGTGCGGCGGGAACAGGAGACAGCAACCGCCACTTTTATAATTAAACCTCCGCGAACTGCGATGACTAATCCCGTGTCCAATTCGGAGCCCGGAAAATGCCTCTGGGACGGCACTGAGTACTCACCGCAGGCAGGCGACGATGGATCCCGAGACCGGCAGCAGAAATGCAGCCCAATCCAAACCGATGTGATCCGATTAATTTGATCGGCAAGAATTTCGAGCTCTGGCCGCACACACACTCTCGCACGCGTACGCACTAGCGGAAGAGAACTGCGGAACTGACGACGCGCGCTTTTGGGAACTATAAGTGACTAGTTGTGGGGCTTTGGGGCTGCTCCCGTTCCGACACTCAAACTCATACCGACGCTACGCTTCTTTCTCTTTCTATCTCTTTCATACACGCACTCGCTGAAGAGCGAAATAGTGCTGTGCAAAACATACAGAGATTGAGGTCGATAGTTATCGAAATAACTTTGCACAATCGAGAGGTTTTCGACTACGTGATGGAATTCAAGGTGGGAAAACCAATGCAGCTTCAATTTTCCCTTGACAACTAACTAGGATATATTACATAAATCCTATATTTCACAATATTTTTGCCAATTTAGTTTTAAAATAAAATTAATTTAATATATTCGATTCTGCCGATATCCTTTAGATATTCGATTTACTTTAATGTAATCAACAATGTGACATCAATATACCATTAAACAACAACAACACCAGCTGTTCGCCCATTACGCAAAAGTTTATTTTATTAATTTTGTTTATTAAAAATGTCGCTTCTGGGCGCTTTTGCCAGGTCAGTGTTCGCACCGATTCCTAGATAACACCCTCGGTAATCCAAAACCAACATTTTCTGTCACAGATTAGGACTACAGAGGAGCGGTGCCCCTTTTGCACGCTGCCTCCACACAACTTCAGTTCTCTGTGCTGAGCCCCTCAAGAAAAAGAAGAAACTGGATCCACAGATTGTTAAACAGAGGGAGGACCGTAAGAAAAAGAAAATCGAGAAGCAGATCCGCAGGCTGGAGAAGAATGCACGACAGCTGAAGCCGGTGGAGGAGCTGGAAGTGCCCCTGGAACTTATTGATGAGAAAGAGTGAGTTCAAATAAGCATAGGAGATTGCGAGATTAATATGTAATAATCCTGCCCCTTCAGAAAACGGCAGAGAAATCTTACGCACCTGGGCAGCGCGGAGCTGGAAGAGCGAGCACTGCTGAAGAAGCAGTGGGCACACTACAAGCACGACGAGCGGGTGGCGAACTTCCAGATCGTCGACCGCTTAATTCAGGCACAGAACAAGGCTTTAGCAGAGCTGCGCCGTGAGTCTGAGGAGCTGTATCAGGCTGCCATTGAAGTTGACCCCCAGCTACTGCCCGTCGCCGTTAAGGGACCTGTGGCCACTCCCCCCATCAAGAACTATGTCAGTCCAGATGGCGACTACCTGCACCAGTCTATGAAGTGGGAGGTAAAGTGAGGCGCACGTGTAAATCCCCCGACATATTTCCTGAAAAGTTCGCAGGTGCCTGAGGTCAAAGATTTGAAATAAACAGAACACCTAATTAATTTGTTGCGCGTTGCCATTATCTCAAACGGCGTCAGCTATATAAATCGCTTTAATCAAACTTTTTGACTTAGTAGTGCAATCACGATGCAGTTGGTGTCCGGGTTTCTTTGCCAAGTACTTCTGGTTTTGGGGGCTTGCCTCTGGCTTGGAACGTAAGTATCTCTCTTTTCCACGGTCCAGCAATTAATCTACAACGGAGCACTTAAATCACAGAGCGTTGCCCGGGAATAGCATCTCAAAAAGACTTGGTCCCTTGAAGGCTCCATGTTCCGATGGCGCGGACTGCGAATCTGGAGATTGCAGCTGTGGCGAGTGCATGGGCTGCGTGAATGATGTGTGCTATATGGAACTATGTCCTTGTCAGCCGATAAATTTCCCCAGAACTGCAAATCTCCCCTAGATTGTCAGCTAGATGGTCTTCCCGTTTAAATGTGTTTTGCGTCGCCTTTATTGTTATCAGTGGAGAACGAGAATATGGCAGGCGGGGTATTCTGCCGAGCCCTTTCGGTGATCTGTCGAAATAAATAATGCGCGAAAAAACTAGCACTGCTGTCTGCCGTTGAGTTTGATTTTGGGATGGATTCCTTAAGCGAAGTCTTAGGACGAGGGACTGGAGGCGTTGGTCTTGGCATCGGCCTGTCGCTTTTTCACACCCCAGTTGTACACACGCGCCATATTTACCTCCGTCGTTGTAATTTGATCCCTGAAATAGTTTCCTTGGAACCTTTGTTTTCATAAGTGTAATGACGCAAACTGACCTGAGGAAGTCCTGATCATGCTCCACGGACTTAAGATTGCCCACGGCCGATGTGATGTTCTGCTTGAGCAGCGCCTCCGCCTCGTCCAGTGGATACTCAAGCATTACACTGGCACCCAGCCACAGGTAAACTGTTTTCGTTGGCGGCACCAGCGTTTTAATGAACACCTGGTCACTAAGGATAAACTGTGTCTCGCGCTCCTCGTCCTCCTTGCGCAGAACATTCACCATCTCCAGCGAGCGCTCCAAATCCGGGATCTGCGCCTTCAGCTTACGCCTCCGCGCTTCCAGGTTGTACGCCATGAATCGGTACTTGCCGTGCTGCTCGTCCAAGCGCTGCAGCACCTTCTCACAGTTCTCATTCTCTGGCTGCTGCATGAAGGAGTCAATCTCCTCCTGAAAGCACCAAATGGTCGCAGATTAGTGGACAATTCCCAGGTGCAGGTGCAGCTGCATGATTGCTAGGTTAGGATTTGAGCACTCACCAGGAAGACGGCCTCCGGGATGCCGGCGAAGGTCTTCTGGTTATCTGGCAATTTGGGCATTTCCACAGTGTCCATGATGCCAGTCATTCTGATCCTTTTATTCGTACTGTCTACAAATCGAATTTAATTTCCAGCCTGCCGCTGTAAAAGTCGATGGTGAGGTGAGTCAAAACTGCGACGATTGTCGAGTATCGATTGACATTTTCGGGCTGTATCGATGAACGGTCGCGCAACAAATAAATAACTAGTAAATTAAGTATAAATTTATGAAAATTATTCAGAAATGGATTTCAGTTAATATTAATTAAACTTTGAGAAAGAAATTAAGAAATTTCGGAAATTTTAAATCGACTGCGATAATTTTTTGAAAATTGTAAAGTACGTCGATATTTCCGCTAACATTCGATGTCGCGTCGCTTCGATTAATCCCGCTTGTGAAATAATTCCCGAAAGGAAAATAATTCAGAAAGATGACCACTTGGAATCCGGATAACGATGTGGACCTTCTTTCCTGCTCCGAAGACGAGGAGGATGTGGCCATGAAGCGGGACTACCATGGCCGGGAGGCCCTTCTGTTCGTGGTTGACGCGAACCTGCTTACGGGTGGCGTGGAGCGGCTGATGGAGGCTCTGAACATTATCCGAACAGCCTTTATCTCTGGGATGATGGTGAACGACAAGGATTTGATTGGCTTGTTATTCGCCAACACAAAGAATAGTCCGCTGCCGCTGGAATCCGCCGCCCTGGACAACATTGTAGTGCCCGATAACTGCGCAGTCTTCCTCCCGCTTCGGCAGCTCACTAAAGCCATTGTGGAGCACTATCTGGAGTTTATGGGTGGAGCCGAGACGCTGTTTGCCAAAGATTATGGCCTGGCTGAGCCAGATGGTTGCGGAAGGTTCGATCTGATGATCCGCCTGTGTATCGAGCTGCTGGAGAAGTGCGGCAAGAAGCTGAACAACTCCAAGATCGTTTACATGACGGATGTGAATACGCCGCACCCGCCGTCCAGCAATGCATTCCAGGCGGCTTTGCAGAAGGCGAGTGATCTAGAGGGCAAGGAGATCGAATTTCATGTCATTCCCATGGTGGATGACTTCGACTATGAGCCGTTTTACAAGGAGTTTATCACTTTGTCAAGGGGTAAGATGAGGTAGCAGAAATAAGTTAATAACTTTTACTGTCCGAAGTCTGTTCCCCTCGTTGGCGTTCGAGTGTCGCCAGAGAGGTTTTAAGACTTCGCAGATCAATTATGAGCAATCATTCACCCGCGTCCAAGTGAAGCCCTATTGGCTTGTGGTTTTGGATTGGCTCACATGCATCTTATCTCCTAATTTAGATGTAATTATTTGATAAAATTTAGTTCTGATTTACAACGATTTTCTTCTTTTGCAGCCATCGAACTGGACGCCTTCCAGGTGCCAGATGCCCAGGTGCTTCGTGAGATCCTGGCGGATCGCAAGCTGAAGCAGGACTTTCTGCGCCGCTGCTTGGGTCACTTTAGCTTCAACCTGGGGCCCAATCTGTCCATGTCCGTGCAGTACTACAACTACTTCCAGCGACGCGCTTACCCGCACAAGGTGCAAATCCTGCGCCGCGACAACAGCGTGGTACGGAGCAAGCGGCTGATTATGGTTCGCGAGCTCGACAAGGAGTCCGAGGAGATCAAGCACGAGTACCAAATCAAGTCAACGGGCGGATGGTACTCATGTTACGTGGGTGAGCAGAATCTACGCATCAGCATGAATCAAATAAACCATATGCGCAACCTGCACAAGCCACAGATGATGCTGCTGGGCTTCAAGCATCGCTCCTCTCTGCCGGAAGTGATCTACAGCAAACCATCGAATTTCATGTATCCAGATGATCAAAGCATCATTGGCTCGAAGCGCTTATTTCGCGCGTTGTGGGAGCGATGTCTAGCACGCGAGAAAATTGCCATCTGCCTCTTCATGTGTAAGCGGAAGTCTATTCCTCGCTATGTGGCCCTGGTGCCTGTGGAGGCCCCGCAGAAGGGAAAGGAGAAGAACTACCGCTCTCTGCTGTGCGGAGATGGATTCAAGATCGTCTACCTGCCGGAGGCCAAGCATATTCGACACCTCGACATGGCTGACTGGAATAAACCCGAGAACGCAGCCACCGACGAGGGTGTCGAGTTCTTCCAGAAGATCACAAAAAAGCTACGAGTGGACTACCAGCCCAATCTGATTAATGATCCTACTCTGGAAGCCCTACAGGCGAATCTGCTAGCCCTGTCACTGGACTTCACCACTGACAGCAAGGGAATCGACAATCTGCTGGACACCACCCAGCAGGACCAGCGAATCGAAAAGTTTCTACCAGACTACGATAGGATCTTTGCCGCCGATGTAGAGCCGGCTAAGAAGCGAGCAGCAAAGTCTGCCACTGAAGGTGCCAGCGCTCCAAAGATACCCAAGATCGACATGGACCAGATCAAGAGCTACGATTTCGTGATGGACCTAATCAAGGAGCAGCGCCTGTCTAATTGCACTGCTGTCCAACTGCAATTAATCTTAAAAGACCATTTTGGTGTTGTGTTGAACAAGTCGGCCACCAAGCCGAAGTTACTGGAGAAGATCCAGGAATTGGCCGCCTGAGGAGGGTAGCATTAAAACTAAGTTCCCGATTCCGAAGTCTAAAGTGATAAGTTGATACAAAAAGTGATGATATTTGATTTAAGTTTGAATTGTTAATTAATATTACTTTCCAAATAAATATATTAAATAAGTAATTTCATTTTTAAATAATTTTAATTTACTAATTTCAGAACAAAAGTAGGTTAAGCAATTTGTGTTTTAAATACAGAACGCCCTGAACACTCTTTAAATTATTGTAATCGAAACGGTTCAGAAAAATAATCGATAGCGTCGCCGTTTAACCCATCTCTAATCACATGTACGCTGGTGCCGCGCCGGTTTGTGTTTCGCGAATTTGAGGATTGCGAATTTACTGATTATGTCGCTGCAATTCCAAAACGACTGCGGGGATTCCGTCAAGCTGGCCATCATCGAGGAGCTGCAGAGTCTCCTTAGCTCAGACACGGGTGTGCTGCATCAGGCCGAGAAGCGCATCAAGCAACTGGAGTACACGGAAGGTGCGTTTTACATGCTTTCTGATTTGGCGGGTAGCCAGCGCTGTGCATGGCTTGGGCGCGGTGCCTAAAAGTAAATTCGTTTAACCCTCTTTTATGTTTGCAGGCTATGGCGTCTACCTGTCCGAGATTATCATGAACCAAGCGCACGAGCTACCTCTGCGCCAGATAGCGATCATTATGCTTACCCGCTACGTGGAAAGCCACTGGACAGATGAGCGCGACGCTGGCGACAATGCCTCCAACGGGTGCATGGCCAGTGAGCAAGCAAAGCGCACCATCCGTAATATCCTTCCCAACGGACTGTATGACCCGAACTCGAAGATCCGCTCCTCAGTGGCGCACACTATTTCCACGATTGCGGCCACTGATTACCCGCACGGCTGGGCAGAGCTTTTCCACATTATTGTCAAGTGCCTGGGCGGGAACGAGGACTCCATACACGGGGCCATGCAGGTCCTGCAAGACTTCACCTACGATGTGGCTCAGATAAAGGAACTGGGGCCCGTGGTTATACCCGAGGTGTATCGCATCTTTGACTCGGAGCAGAATTACTCGATCAAAACACGAGTGTCGGCCATCCGCATCCTTAAGCCTCTCTTTACCTCGATCGCGGCTCTCATCACTGACAAGGAGGAGCAGAGCACAATGATGAGCTCTATACTGACCAATTTCATGGACAAGTTGATGCACTACCTGAGCATGAACAGTGGCTCCGGCTCGAATTTCCTTCTCCGGTCCGAGATTATCAAAGGTGGGTTTTTGCGATTTCAGAGACTCGATTTTCAGTAACTCAAAACGTGTATTTTCCCCGCCACAGTGTTTATTCATTTAGTCACTGAAATGCCCAAGTACATCCACCCCTTTATGGAGCGCATTCTGCCAATCATCTGGCAGCTGCTCACTCAAATTGCGGAGACATATGTGAAGGTTTCGGTTAACCAGACGGAAACTAATCCCCTGGAAAGCGGCGACAGCGAGGACGACGATGAGCAGACCAACTTCCAGACCCTAATCATCCAGATCCTAGAGTTCATCAACTGTATTGTGACATGCAACAAGCTACGCGGCAGCATTAAGAACGTGCTGGCCGACCTCATTTACATCACCATCGTGTACATCCAGCTGAGCGAGGAGCAGCTGGAGGACTGGGAGGATGATCCTGAGAAGTTTGTGGACGACGAGGACGACGGCGGCGTGGAGCTCACTGTGCGCATGTGTGGCCGTGATGTTTTGCTGGTGGGTGTGAAGAAAACTTTATATTCTGATACCTCCTAATTCTCACCTTGTTTTCTAGGCCATAAACGACGAGTTCGGGGTCAAGGCGATTCAGCCGCTGCAGGAGGCTTTGGGCAGACATTTCAGCGTGGCCGAGGCGGAGAAGGCGGCAAACAACCCGAACTGGTGGAAAATCCAGGAGGCCTGCATGGACGCCGTGCATGGCTTCCGTGACATCATCCTTGAGGGCAACTCAAAGTTCGACCTGCTCAACTATCTGACCATCGTTCGAAACTTGCTTGTCCACCAGGAATCGCCGCACCTGGTCGGCCGCGCTCTCTGGACCCTGAGTACCTACTCCAAGTCGGATCTGTATAATCCCCAGATGGTGGTCGAGATCCTCGACGTCACACTCTGCAGTCTTTCTCCGGAGAAGTCTCACATTTTGCGTATCAGTGCCGTGCGTGCTCTACATGGATTTTTAGAGGCGAATGAGTCGAGCGAGGGAGAGAAGCGCACTCTGCTGGTGTCCAAGCTACCGGGATTTCTGGATGGGATCATGGCCCTTGTGCCAGGTTGCAAGGCCACTGTTTTAGCTCTGCTCATGGAAGCCCTGACTATTATGGTTAAAGTAAGTAAAGATCCATCTATCTCTAGTCCTTTTTTCTTATCTATAATACCCATTTAGTTCGATGCCGAGTTCGCCTTTGCGGGCCAGGGGAAGATCACACCGCTGGCCATCGCCGTATTCCTAAAGTACGCCGAGGATCCGTACGTGCTGGAGAACGTCCAGGAGTTGATCAGGGCGCTGTGTCAGCGCAAAGAGTGCCTCGGATCGCTGCAAGAGAAGTTCATTCCCACGATCGTTAGCATTCTCGCGCTAACTGGCGAAGCCACCACCGAAAAGCAAGATATTGCCCTGGACGTCTTGAATACGATAGTCCGCTACACGGAGCCACCTCTCAGTAACACCTTGTTGGAAACGGCATTCCCCGCTATGATTAACTGCATCCTACACACTGACGACCACGCCGTGATGGTGGCCGGCGGAGAGTGCCTGCGCAGCTTCATTAACGTCTCGCCCCAGCAGATCTGCAGCTACAAAAATGGCGAGGGCATCAATTGCATTATGCAGGTGGTTGCCACCGTCCTGCTGAATCCGATGAACAGCGAGATGACGGCCGGTGGCCAAATCGGACGTCTGGTCATCACAATCATCACCAAGTTGGGCAGCATGCTAGGCCAGAACGTGGACATGCTGCTGAAGGCTGTGATTAGCAAAATGCAGAACCTCGAGTGCCTGAAGGTAGTCATGAATCTGGTTGTGATCTTCGCTCACCTCTTCCTTACTCAAATGGACGCGGTGCTGAACTTCTTGTCCACTGTTCCCGGCCCTAATGGCGAGCCCGCAATGCAGTTCGTGCTCACCAACTGGCTCTCGCGTCAGAACTCCTTCTTCGGTATCTACGAGCGAAAGGTAAGAGATTTCATTTGCTTTATTATCTTTGTCTTACAAATATGTGTATTAGGTCACCACCATGGCTCTGTGCAAGCTCTTCGAGTACGGTGTGGCCACGCAAGACAACCGCTTGACTTCCATCACCTTCAAGGAGCTAGTGGACGACTCTAGCGATACTCGTAGACGCACTCGCTCTGTGGCTGCTTCCACTCAGAAATGGGTGACCATTCCGGCACTTGTTAAAATCTTCAAAGTGCTGATCTCCGAGTACCAGCACTTCCAAGAGAGCAAAATGGACGAACCGCTGACAGATAGCGACGAGGAAGAGGACGATGATGGACCTGGCAATACGTCGAAGCCTCGCTACATTTCCGATCTGTGTTTCGATGGAGATGAGAATAATGCCGAGGACGAGCAGCTACTACAGGAGCTTCTCAAGGAGACCAACTACCAGGGCGACATTGCCGAGAATCTACAGAAGTTCCTTTCTACCTTCGCGCAGAATGAGCACTTCCCCACCTTTTTCGAGCACCTGACCGAGCCCGAGCGCTGCGTCCTGCTCACCAAGGTGCAGCAGAAGTAGCCGTTAGCTAGGACCATCACATCCGCAGCAGCAGGATCAGCTTTGTTATCATGTCTTACAGTGTGGATTTGAGTTAATCGTATTTATATATATTGTTGCTAACCTTTGGATAAAATAAAATTTTCTATTTTTTCTCAATGACCCTTGTTTAATTAAAAGCTTTAAAAAATATGT